>PPHD01000187.1:0-26102 GCA_002909625.1 Bambusicola thoracicus | reverse complement strand
GAAGAAAACAACATTCAGTGTTTTTTGGTTTTGTTTTAAATTAGCTGTTCTACTGAAAGTATGAAGCCCTACTGTTACATGTTATATGTAAGCGTATCTTTGCTTGCAACTGAACTTTTCCATTCATAATAGTAGTTTGCCAAAATCAATCGTAAGAGAAGAACAATGTACAGCAGTATATTCCACATAAAGCGAACAGTGTTGTACATGCCTATTTTCAACCATATGCCTGTTTTGACAAATTTTTATGCAAAGATAACCTTTCTTAGCATTCTCTCAGTTTTCATGTTTGAAAAGTGAATGTTTTATAAAGATTAAACAAAATATTAAGCTAAGTAAAGGGAGGTCGATAGAAAAAGAACTGATGCATTTCATTGCATAGTGGTATATGATTTACTCTTATTTGAAATAGTGAACCCTCCCTTCTGCAGTGCAGAAAGAAAAGTAATTCAGAGAATTCTTAGAAATTGAAATATTGTCTTAGGAGATTTAGAAGATAGGTATTATTTCTATAGAAATGTCAGAAACTAAAAGTAGTCATTAATGAAGATTGGTAAGAAAACAGAGTGATACAAAATGAAGATTAGATAAAACCAGGTAGATTTGAAACCTCTATTTGATTTGTATTGAAAACAATATATGGCTTGCTGGAATTGCAGTAAACTCACAACATCTTTTCTAGGCAAATTAATTTTGTCCCTTAAAGCATATGGTTTATCAAACTCATTGTCATGGCTCATCCTTGAGTTGCAAGCTGTTGGAAGGTTTTATAGATTGTATCTAGCAAGCTGCAAAATGATCAAGCCTAGTAAAAAAATATATATTTGTTAAATTCTTGAAGGGCTTTATAGATACTGGCACTCTGAGACATAGTGCTGCTGATAAAAAGCAAGGACTAAGGACATGTTTTCTGCCTACTACTGCTTTCCTTTCATGGTACATTTGAGGTAGATGATACTCATCAATTCTAGCTGAGTCTAGCCACTTGTCAGATTTAGTTAGGCCATGGGAATGCAAGTAGTTCTTGTACCACTTTACAGAGCAGGATTAGGTGGCTTTTCGGTCACCTTTAAGTTTTTTCACTGATAGAAATAAACTTCAGTACAATCTCTGCAACTCTTATGTAGAGCCGTGCACTCTCTGAAGACATGTTTGCATGATAGTTATAGGAAATGCCACCTTCATCTATGATTGATTAAAACAGCTTAAGGCATGAGAATGTCTCAAAGGACATCCTATTATAAATGTATGGCCAGCTGCTCTGGGGGTGATGTTGTAGCACTGAAGATCATATAAGAAGACAAGATAATTCAAGCTCAGCTGAGTTCTGACCACAACAAATGCTTCATCGTTCAACTGAGTATCTGAGTGTCTCACTGAAATACATGTCACTCAGAGCACAGTTTTATGCAAAGACTGAAGGTCAGTGAAAAGACCACAAAAGAGTCCAATGAATGAAAAAAAAAAAAACCCATGTAGCTGCCCTGAATATCTTGCAGTATGGGTCCATTTCTACTAGTCTTGTTTTTGCAGCAGTTCTGGTCTCTGGCATTAATACAGCCAGGACAGAACAACGGTTTTTGAGTTTGGCTGCTGACAGAGCTTCTTTTCAGTTTTAATTCAAAAATACAATGGAGGGTATTTGAACAGAAGGAGCTATTCATGCAGTAATACCAGCATCTTGCTTACTGGCTTTGCCTAACCTGAGACTTGTGTTGACTCACACAAAACTGTCATTGAGGAAGAATACAGTAAAGTGTTGTAATTCTCATTTGGTGAAACCAGTTAATTCACCCTAAGGGTACTGAAATGTTTGCACAAACTTATTTTGAGATTCCCCCACTTGGTTCATCCTCATGCTTTCACACAGCTTGTTGTATTTGCCAGCTCCCTTGGACCTCAGCATAGATTATTTAGGCGAAAACTAGACAGCTGGCAACTGCTGGTAACTTCTCACCTCTCAAGGCAGTGGCTGGATACACGTGGGTGGGCTGGGTCTTTGTGACTGCCTGTGACAGGGGAGGGATGAGGTTCCTCAAGCGTCTCTACATAATGAAAGAAGACAGAGCCCTGGTAAAGGATCTTGTCCCTTACTTTCCATATCTTCATACAGTCCTAGCTATGCTTTTTGCCTCCTCCTCACTCTTAGTGAGGGAGCAAACCAAAGTTAGCTAAAAACAGATCTTCCTAATACATGCTGTTTCTCTTATAGGTGTTATATAAGGAAAAACATTATTTTTCCACACAATTCACTATTATGTACCCAAGAAAGCTTTCCTTGTGATAACTATGGACACTGGATAAATCATCCTGCTTTTTTCCAGGGTTCTTCCACAAGTGCTGTACCTCTGCTTGGCAGAGATCCACAGTCTCATTCATGCTTGTTGCTATGGTATTGTGATCCATTTTACCTGTACCAGGTCTGCCTATGAGGCAGTGTGGAGACAGTGCTGAATGCAGAATATGCTCAGCTAAGTTTGGTCGTTTTAATTATACTTTGATCTGGTCATCTGACTATGATCAAATCTAAGCTATTTGAGTTAAATCCAAACATGAGGCTAATCTGTATCTAGAATTTTATTTCCTGCTTTGGCCCAGGCAGCATTTCAGAAGAGATGTGGCCAGGTCAACCTGATCTATCATTAGCCAAGTGTGTCCTATCTGATGTCACAGGAGAGAACAGCTTAGTATCACACTAAGAGAATGGTGCCTGTAAGCATGTCTTGAGCTTAGGAAAGCCCTATTACAAGGTATGTTCTCTGGCTACAGCCCGGCACTGCAGTTCCACCTCTTTCATGTGATCCGGTATTTCAGATTAGCATCTGTCACATAACTAGATCCACAAGATGTCTTGTTGAGCTTCTTGAGTAGTCTTAGAAAAACAAACTGTTCATCTCCTTAAGCCTTTAGGGAGTCAGCTACCTATTTACCGTTCTCGTGATGAAGTAAGTATTTGGGAGGTGAAAGAGATCATGTCTTCACATGACCAAATTACGCCCATAAAAGCTGCCACTGCAATTAAGAGCATGGAGTATTTTCCAGATATCTCATGGTTAATACTGTGGAATGTTCTGGCTGTGTTTGTAGGCACAAATGTAGGATGGAAACCCAGTCCATAATTTTCTACCCACTGCTTATAAATGTCATATGTTCATAATGTGGGTTTTTCTTTTTCCTTCCTGTTGTCTTGATTGTTGTTGACTCAGAGTTGGGGTGGGGTGTTATTTTTAATCTGTTACACCATTTGAGTTTTTTTCTTTCTTTGTGTGTCGTTTTTTTTTTTCCAGAGTTACTTTTACAATGATGACACTTTTAACTTCAACTACGCCCAAGCCAAAGCTTCCATGGGCCTTTTTAGTGAAGCTGAAGAGGTATGGTTTTACTTTCTTTAAAAAACAATAGAAATATTTCCCTCATACTCCTGTTTTCTTCCTTTTTTCTTTTTTTTTTTCCATCTACATCTTCATTTTGGTTGAAAATAATTAGAATGCGTGGAACATTCATAAAGGAACCAAAACTCACAGTGAACACTATTCAGAAAAGATTATCTTGCTAATCTTGTAATGCGATGTATATGGAGAGTCATGCTGCTTGTGGTGTGTTGCAAGAGTGCTTGCAGCTCTCTCTAATTGATCAAAGAATGCCTTCTTAATCAGATTTCCGACACTTTGTCTGGGATCTCAGGCAGTCCTATTGTTCATATTGACTAGAGCATGCTGAGTAAAAGACACTGAATAGTTAAGAACTGCTAGGTGTCCCTAGAAATTTGTGTTTAAAAAAAAAAAACATTTTCTTCCTTGGGGAGATGTGGGAGGAGAAGAGGAAGCGCTCACTATCTTATAAAGCAGCATCCAGATGCAGCTGGAAGAGATTAACTTCTACACGCAGCATTTTTTGTGTCTTTGTGCAGTAGAAACTTAATTACAACTAAAATATGCAGAAGCAAATAGCTATTATGAAGATGGAAGCTATGTTTTCCACAAGGCTATCAGAATATGAACTAGAAAAAAAAACATAGTCTGAAGTGGGTCATACAGGTTTTGGTTTGGTTTGGTTTTTGGTTTTCTCCTGATCTTTTTTTAACTTTACGAGTCTCTTCACAACAGAGCTGTTTATGTCTGTGGAATTCACAATTCCAGTACATACATCTGCTCCTACAAAGATTTTTTTTTTTGCCAGAAGCATCCCAAGTATAGTCACAGATACCTGCAAAGAGGCATACAGGTTTTTTTTTTCCTGTGACTAAAGCCAGAGTACATCTTAAAATGCATCACTTCTCCCACATGCACCCATTTAGATGCAGAATGTCATAAGCCTGTGTTTGCACAGTAAGTTACAAAAGACTAATGTTTTGCCTCAGAACCTTACTGAAACCAAAAGGTTAAGAAATGGCTTATTGCTCACCTAAAATGAACTCTGACACATATGGGGAAGAAAGACTCATATGTATATAGTGAAACTTCTGGTATTTCAGGATGATGCTAATTAAATTGCATGCATTGCTTTCTAAACAAACAAGTTCCAAATA
Organism: Bambusicola thoracicus; assembly: GCA_002909625.1. NCBI lineage: Eukaryota > Metazoa > Chordata > Aves > Galliformes > Phasianidae > Bambusicola > Bambusicola thoracicus. The sequence continues at coordinate 21,574 of PPHD01000187.1, read as the reverse complement.
CTTTTTCCCACAGGCCCTGTGTTCCTTTGTGCTCTCTGAGTTTCATGGCCACTTACTGGCACTTGTTCAGAGCAGTCCACACCCTCTGCACAGCTTGGTACTTTGAAGCTGCAGCAGTCCCTTGATAAGCATTGCACTTTCAGTCCTCCACCTACCCAACACAGCAATATGCCCCTGCACTATAGTTGCAAACTCAGAGTCCTCTCATGAAGCCATTGTTGCGTGGCTTAAGCCTTACCTGCATGTTGAAACTAGGCAGGTCTGCCTTATGTTTGTTTAAAAGTACGTGCATATATATAATCTTCTATTTTCCTTCTTCCTGCAGGTGTTCCTTTTGATCCAGAGTGAGAAGATAAAGAATGATTTTGTTTACCTTAGCTGGCTGGCTCGCTGCTGTGAGTCACTTTACTCTCAACATTACTCTCAACAGAATACAGATCCTCCTCTATTGCATCAGTCTTGGCAATCCGCTTTCCTAATTGAATGTAATGTTGTAGGTGGATTCAAGACTTTAAAAGTGAAAAGCTGATTGTGCACTCATTATAGTGTGGGTGGTTATTGCACCTTTCATATGTCTGGCTTCACTAAGCAGTTACAGCTTCAGTGCTGTTATGGTTCCATCAATGCAGTTTTGTCCTAAACAGCAAACCTTTTTCTTCTCAGTTGTGTCTACTAAGTTGCTTGAGTGAGGATTTCCTGTCTTGAAAGACTAGATTAAAACTGTAAAATGTTCAGAGTAAAACAAAATAGAAGCAGCAATACTGGGTCAGGCACAAGGGTCTGTACAGTTCCAGTTTTATTGGGAGTACTCCTGTGGCTAAGGGAATTCATGCTTGTTCAGTAGACTCTGTTCATCCCTTTGATTTTGTGCTACAATAGTTCTTTGACATACCTCTGGAAGTGCAGTACTCTGAATGTGCGAACTTTTCTGCAAGAGGTAGAATTAACACTATAATATCAATTTTGTGGCAGTTTCATAGAAGTTGCTATTTATTCTCAGGTGTGTCTCAGCATTCTGAATTCCTCCTGAAGTTTCAGTAGAGGTGTTATATTCTTATCTATCTAAAAATTTTCATTTTTCATTCCAAACAGCTTCTAGAATTTTTTGCAGAAGGAACCATTCATTGAGTATACTGATCTTTTTGTGTCAAGTTTATAAATTACTATTCTATGTTCCTGGATAACAGCTGCTATGGAAATCACAGAGCATCCTAATTTGTTCATGTCAGAGTATGATTAGGTCTTGAGTCATACACAGTTCAATCCTGAAATATCTCCAGAGGGGAGAAAGCACTACAGATGCATCTTTTTTGGAAGCTAGACAATATTTTTTTCTTGTTTAAGATTGTTGTTGCACCATTTACATCAAATTCTTCCTGAAGAGAAGGTAAAAAGCCATTGAATGAGCACAGTAGTCCATTTATCCAGGTAGATGGGTTTGTATGTGGAAATTATGCAATGGCAAACAGCCAGGACTTATGTTATCTGGTGCTGATGAAACTGTTATACTGCTTCCTAAATAAGAACTGTCCATAAGTCATGAGTTTTTATATTGGCTGTTTATTGTTGATGATTCCCACTCATTCTACCTGCAACATATGTATTGGCACAGTGGGAACAAATGTGAAAAGCTGAACGGTCCCTCTTTTGAAAAAGCATGAGAGTTCTCCATGTACAAGCAACCATCTACTCCGTGAGTAGCTGATAAGACACGAAAAAGAAAGAAGTACTTCATTTCCTTTTCTTTTCTCCCAGTACTCAAATGTGTCTGGAAGTAACAGTATGAGCCTCACATTAACAGCACGGTCCTTATCTTCATAAAATCAATTTTTAGAATTCTTTATATTCAAATGTGCTAGTAGGCATTTTCACTAGCTGAGGTGGAAGATTTGGTTTCTTTTATTTCAAATTGTGTATTAACAGTTATTCTTGAAACCCAATGAAAATTTCCAGTCACAAATTAAAATTTAAAACTAGGTTGAAATCTCAGGCATTTGGACAGATTTTTTTCTAGTAGATGGATAATGACACATTTTATTATGCCTGTAGGCTATAGGAGCTTTTATTTTATTCTATCAGTCCTTTGGTTTTCCATGAACCATGGGAATTCATTGTTTAGATTGAGGTGGGCACCGATTATCAAAGACCTTATTTCAGCACCAATTAAAATCTTCATGTGCATAAGAACACAAAACCCTAAATTTCAATATCTAAATTGATTGTCCAGTTAATTGTCCTGCATAAAAATGTTCTATAATACTTTCTGTTCTGTTGCTTATTTGCTTCAGAAATCATACGAGCTGTGCTTGTTGCTATATAAATACAAAGTGAGATGTACACTTCATAATTATTAGTATTCTCTGATGAATTGCTGTTATCACTAGGAAGGCAGAAGATAAGGATGCATTTCCCTTCCCAACTTCATGCTCACAGGGTGAGGCATGCATTCACATTGAGAAAGAAATTCAGAAGTATTTATTCTGCCTTTTCACTGAATATTGTGCATGGCATATACTTTTAATGATCCTGTGTTTTTGTCATTATTATAGATATTATGAATAAGAAACCACAGTTGGCCTGGAAGCTCTATCTGAAGATGGAGACCTCAGGGGAGTCCTTTAACCTATTGCAGCTCATTGCAAATGATTGCTACAAAGTGAGTCTTTAAAAAAAAAAAAAAAAGTTGGATCATAGCTTTTCCATGATTCTGCATCTCGGTGCCTTAGAACTCAGTATACAGCATGTTAATTAGGCAATTGCATTAACAGCCTTTTTCCTCTTTTTTTTTAGTACTTCTCATCCTTGTCATTAGTATTGAGTTTCCACTTATAACAGGGGTATGGTTATTAATGTAGATAAATTGGCAAGGCTTAGTCAGCATTTTAACCTATGGGTCATCTTGGTAGATAATCCAGTAACTAAAATACCAGCAAACTACTGCATGATCTATTGATAACAGTAGTTTATTCTACAATTTCTAGTTCATGAAATGCTATGTTAGTAGTGAAGAGAGCATGGGAAGCTGATTACAATTCTGTCTCAATTCCTAATATCTAATTCTTTGCATGGTGTTTCTACGCAAGGAGACTTAGCTCGGATTCAAGTTTGATCCCGTTTTTCAAAATGTGTAATAGAAAAGTGAGCTTTGTCTGCAGGATGAACATAGAGATGTAAAGACCTACTGGTTTGAGAGGATTCTAAATGGTGCTATAGGAGAAAGGAAAAAATGATCTGTGATTGGAAAATAGAATAGTTTACTGCTTTAAGAAGGCAGATGTAAGAAAAGCAGAACAGATGCAATTCTTGAGGAACTGGTTCAGTGGAGACTCCTAATTTAAGTGAATGAACAAGAGTTAGTTGCTATTAGTGTAGGCTTATTAGAAATACAGAGACTGAACTTGCCATCATAGAGGACAGTGAACTGAGTCTTGTTGAAAGCCTCCCAAAAATTCTCAGTTCAGCCAAGCTTTCCAAAGAGCAGCAATACCTGCATACTCTCTATAACATTCTTTTTTTGCAGTTTTCCTTCATCTGACAAAGTGACATTTCTCAAAATCCTAAACAACTCATAACTGTAAATCAGAAAATCTACCTTGCGATCTTGAGAGTGTTCCTCTAAAACAGAAAGGATCCTCTCTTAACGCATCTTTTTAGTATTTCATTTACCATAGAAGGGACCTTAATGATCATCTTGTTCCAACCTAGCTGCTGTGGGCAGGGCTGCTACCCACTAGCTCAGACTGCCCAGGGCCCCAACCAGTCTGAACTTGAATGCTTCCAGGGATGGGACATCCACAGCTTCTCTGGGTAGCCTGTGCCAGTGCCTCACCACTCTGAGTGAAGAATTTCTGCCTAACACCTAACCTAAATCTCCCCTCTTTTAGTTAAAAGCCATTCCCCCTTGTCCTACTCTGCTATCAGACCACGTAAAAAGTCAGTCTCCCTTCTGCTTCTAAGCTCCCCTCAAGAACTGGAAAGCCACAGTGAGGTATCCATGGATCCTTCTCCAGGCTAAACAAGCCATTTTCCTCAACCTTTCTTCATAAGAGATGTTCCAACCTTCTGAGCATCTTTGTGGCCCATCCTGAGTACAGCACTTTGCACTTGGCCTTGTGGTATGGGACCATGTCAAAGGCCTTGCACACGAACAGGGAGACATCAGTTCCCTTCTTTTGTCTGCCAGCACTGTCACTCCATTGTAGAAGGCCACCAGATTGGTCAGGCACAGTCTGCTCTTTTTTGCTCAAACAGGTGGCTGTCGCCTCTGGTATCTCCCCTGGCTGCAATTTATCAAAGCAAATTGACAATCATATCTTATATAAAATCTGTCTTTAGGCCATATTAAGTCTCACTTTTATCAGTTGATTACTTTGACTAAATTCTTCTCAAAACCATACTGTGTACTATGGGAGAGGCAGCGCCATGCTTTGGATTTACCTGGAGTTCTTAAAAATTGCCTAAATTTTTTCAGGGTCTTTATGGCTATACATGGCCACAAATGACCAAGGAATTTCATTTCAAAGGCTATGTAATTAATGCAGTGTTATAACTTGTCTTTCTATAATATTAGCTGTGTCCACTTCTCCCACTAATTGGCAGTTGCCATATATTGTTGAGTTTACGTAGCATTCTCCAGCTGTTTCTGAAATATTATATTATACTGGAGGACTGCAAACAGCATCATAGCTGTAACTTAAGAAGCAGTCATGCAAGGCTTCATTCAAGAGAATGCTGAAAGAACATGGTTTAGCAAGGCTAACAGCTATGTGAGACCAGGTAGGTATAGGTAGATGCCTCATTGCTGTCTGTTTTGATAGGAGCTGCTTGAGGAATCTAGCATGCAAGACTTCTCTCTAATTTCTTGCTTATTTTTCATGAAATAGACAATTTTATTCATATAGGAAGCAGCACCGAATTTGGAAGAATTGAAGCAATTCTTGCTTTTATGTGAGATAGAAATAGGACTTTAAATTGGTATCTGCTTAATGGAACTACATCAGATGCCACTTTGGAGAGATCACTGTTCAGTGTATTCTGAGCTGAGATGTCTGTTTATACTCACTATTTTTATTCCCATTCATTTGTTTGCCAATCACCTGTGGTTAACATTACCATGTACCTGAAAAAAAAGGAATTATTACTCTTTCTGCAGTACCTATACTTCTCTAAGTATCCCAATGTAACTCCCAGCCTGCATCTGCTGAGAAAAAAGGACAGGCTTCTAGCCACCAAAGGAGGGGAGGTTCTGTTCTGTTTATCTTCCATGTTATCTTGGAAGATGCTAGCCACAAACAACACTGCTTGCTAAACTGAAAAATATTCACAGTCATAGATAAGGTTCACATGAGTTATAATGACTTGACAAGCTGCAATTATTGCAGTCACTCCTTTATTACTGACTGCTGTCAGCCACCTTGCTTCTTGTTCCCACTTACAAGCAAATAGTCTAAAGCAGAAAAGATAGCTTTCCTATGCTTAAGAAAATTTTGGTGTATAGAATCACCAAATCTTAATTCATACTGTACTGTAACAGTAAAACGCAAAATTTAGTTCTGAGTTTAACCCAAAATACATACAGATCCACCTCTGTGACCATCTCTAGGTGAGGAAAAGCAGGTTGTGTTTTGGACTAGTGGTGGTTGGACTTGATTAAAGTAGAGGTCTTTTTCAACCTTAATGATTTTATTATTCTAATTTGAATTGATGTTGTATCAAGAACTTTGGTACCGTAGATATTACTATATATAGGGCAACTCATACTTTAAAGTTAGTGCTGATTTGGAGGGGAAAAGTAAATGTGGGTAAGAGGTTCTGTTAGCTTTTGTTAAATGTATATGATCAAAAGAGCAGTGTTGATCACAACCAATTACTAGAAGTTCACAGTGCAGTCTATATTTTCAAAGACATGTAGCAATAATGTTAATACCATGCATTTCCCTACATAGAACTGAATTATACCTGTTCTGTCATTGCTACCTGAAGAAAAATGGGAGAACAAATGCACGTTGCTTCTATGGTTTACTGTTGATTTCAGAAACTGAACTCACAACTTTTAATCCTCTCCTGAAAGATGTTCATATAGTCAGGAATATGCAGTGATTCTCTTCTTACGCAGATGCGTCAGTTTTACTATGCAGCCAAAGCATTTGATGTCCTGGAGAGACTGGACAGTAATCCTGAATACTGGGAAGGCAAGAGAGGTGCTTGTGTTGGCGTCTTTCAAATGATCTTAGCTGGCCGAGAAGCAAAGTAAGTATTCGTTGTTGTATCACAATTTTTTTTTGCAGTTCTCCTATTTCCAATTAGCTATGAGCTAAGATCTTAATCTTAGTTTTGGGAGCAATTATTTATTCCAAGTACTTATCGGAGAATAGAAACTGTGGCCAGTGGTTCCATATACAACACTCAATTTGAATTGCATCTTCTAGAACAACAGTTAGGAAACATGTGGTAGAGAATGTCTTATCAGTGAATGCCATGAATTTCAGGCAACCAAAATATATTGGTCATTATAATAGTAAGAGCTAAGTTCTAAATGTAATATATTTGTGTCCTGAGGGAAAAGACCTCATTTCATGTTGATGACCTAAGAATGGTAAAGTGCCCCATGACAGTTTAAGGTTCACAGAAAGAAATAAGGGAGCACTTACTCAGCGCTTGAGGAAGGATGTGGTTTCTCCAAACAGTGACTAAATGAGAGACTGCTAAAATTTGCTAAACTTTACTTTCTGAAAACTGACAGTCAAAGATACTTATTTGATGAAAGCGTAAAGGAAACGATCTGTGTTAGCAATAACTTTGCTTTTGGTCCATTTCACTGAATGGAAGAAAGAGAGCAGTGAGGCTGTATTTAAGAACTGCTCCCTTGTGAATATTCTGCTGTGTTGCCAGATGGCCATTCTCCCCTGGCCAAAGTTGCCATTTCGTATGTGACTGGAAGGTGCGTATCTTGGCTTGTACACATTCCTTGTATTCCCTTCTCTGCTGGAATAATCTCATTAACCAGTACGCCCTTCAAGCGTCCTTTTGGCAAGTGCTGCAATAGATGCAGTAGAATATTCATAGCTTGCCTGTTTTACTTTATGTGCACAAGTTCTTGCTGTAAAGTAGCTAGCAAACTGCAGTTTCATACTGGTTTGTCCTATTGGTGATGTTTGTTTCCATGCTATTTATGTATTAGTAAGTTGTAAGGTGCTTTGGTAGCATTAAACTAGATGTTGCCCTACTCAGACTAGCAAGTAAGTAGCATTAAAGAAAAATGCTTTGTTTTGTTCTGGGGAACTATTTTGCAAGAATAGGGATTTATATATGGCAAGTTTCTCCCTGTTGCAACTACATACAAGACTTTGTTTTTTTCCCTTAGTATTTAAACTATTGTGCATTTTTGCCTGTTTCTACTCTGCAGATAAATGGATCTCTCTGCCTACAAACCATCTTGTTCAAAATAGTTTGGACAGGAGATCTTGTTTATTTTATCAGGTTATTCTTACCCACATCTAAATCTTTGCTTTTCACCTTTGTAGAGAGACTCTGCGGGAAGTACTGCATCTCCTGAGAAGCACCGGTAATTCTCAAGTAGAATACATCATCCGCATCATGAAAAAGTGGGCCAAGGAGAACCGAGTCCCTGTCTAAGCCAGTGCCACAAAATGGGCAGGGTCAGTTACTGTTTTCTGTGTGACTGTAATACGTGGGGTTTGGTTTCTCCCATGCATTCTGGGTATTTCCTTCTTTGCAGGACTTTCAGACATGAAGCAGGTTGACTGAGCTGAGCAACAGTGTCATTCAGTGAGACTGCAAAATGGCCAGCATTTGGGGGCTTTTTTGGTGAGTTTTTGGGTTGTTGTTGTTTGTTTTTGGGTTTTTTGTTGTTGTTGTTTGGCTTTGGTTTTTGTTCATTAAAACATTATTGGTATTTTTTCTGTTGCACAAATCTGTCCTCCTTCTAAGTTTCTCAGTTCTCAGTTGTAATTCCAACTGTCCACCAGTCAAAGCACTCCTCAGGTGTCCCTCAGATTTCTCTGCATGAGTTATTGGGGTGCTTTGTGGGTTTTTTTCAGTAAGTATTCTGGCCTCTGGAGAAGAATTATTTGTTAAATGACTGAGAAGTCTTATTCAGCAAGTGATGGAATGAGGCGGGTGGAGAGGATGACTGTGACAACCAAAATAGGATGTCAGAGAACATGTAAAGAGTTATATAAATTACCTGCCTAGGGCAAAATACAAACTATATTCTGAACACTGTCTTTATCTGGATAAATCGTCTCTTTTACTTATATCTGAAAGAGTTGTTATCTCTCTTAACACTAATTCTGAAGATGAGGGTTAATCAGTCCCAAATGCCAAGATTCAGATTGGCTTATTTGCTCTCTAGATTAGTAACAAAGCATGATGGTGGCATCTATTCCACTGCATGCAGGTTTGACTGACCTGAGTGCTTAATCTTGCTTTGTTGATGCTTGAAAGACCCGGAGCTGAATCTTTTGAATAAATTTTCTTCAGCACTTAGTACCCTAGTTGCAAATAAATGTATTATACTTGTGAGGTAACTACTCTAATGAGGAGAACATGATTCTGAAAGAACACAATAATAGTAACGCAGAAAGATATTGTATGGTTTGTAGTGAGAAACATTTGTATATTATTTGTAAGAGTAAAATTTACAATTTGTAAATTTGTAAAATACTTCTGAAGTATTTTTGTATTTTTTGTAAGGAGGGGAGTCTGAATGCGGAATTCACTGCTGTCTGTGCTTTGATTAAAGCTCTTAATTGAATCTACAGTTGAATGTTGGTCTGCGTTGCTTCATGCTGAAGGAATTGAAATAGTATATTCATTTAGCTGTGGAAAAGGATAGATCTATGTCTGGTTGTTAGATGTATGTTTAATAGTCATTCAAAGACTTGGCCCTGATTTTGAAGCTGAAAATTAGGAGGCTGGTTTTCTATGAAACATACATGGTTCTTGGCCATATAACAGCAGTGTTTTTTTACCCCTTTAGGCAAAAACTGTGGTTATGGTCATTCAGATATCTGGAAATACGTTGATCGTTGTGGTTATTTGCAATTATTTGGAATCTAGAGAACAGATAAGCAACAATGATAAAGGCTTTCAGCAGGGTCGGTGGCAACACTACACTGATTCAAAAGAGAAGGCGTGAAAGGAGCATGAAGTATTTTCACTGAAAGCAGCTACAAAACACATTTCACTTGGAAAAGGCATTTTTGTCTGCCCTCCCAATTTAATTAACTTGGAAACAGATCGGGAATACTACTATAAGTCTTGGTACAAAGCTTCAAAAAATCATGTTGGTGGCTTTGTAGCAGATGTTAAATGCATCTAATTACTCCCTTTATTGAAGGTTAACCTGCAGGAGAGCTGAAGAGCATCCAAATCCATTGCAGACCATTTTACATGTTGGATGAAACTTCTGAAGGGAGTGTGTTGCCATTGCAGCATATGGCTCAGGGACTCATTTTAAATTCTTTGTCTGTGATCAGTGGAGAAGTTTTTGAAAATGTTGCTTTTGTTCACTATAGTTACAAAGTCATATTAAATATGCTAAAGAATGTGGTTTTTAGCACAGTACATTTTATTGACTAAAATTTATCATTACAGTTGTAAAGAACTGGGGACTGCAGGCTTTTGCCTTGTGTGGTGACAAAATAGGACAATACATTATGGTATTGTCCTAGCACTTAAAAGTACCATTAATGGAACAGAAATGTAGGTACTACTAAAATGCAGAAGAAAGGTGCTGAAATACTGATGTTTGCTGTACCACAGAAGTATGTTCAAGAACAAAAATGTGATAGGAGTTGCCTCAGTTGATATAGAAAGAGAACAGAAAACATCTGAAGCTCTTTCTCTAGTAGTTACCGGAACTTTATCTCTGCCCATATCCAAATTCGCTGAACTGCAGGAGTTTAAGGAGTCACTAAATAGGAAAGCTGGGAGCAAAGGGAGATGTGCAGAAAAAACAACAACAAAGGGGACCTACATAGAACTAGCAGGCAGTGAAAAATGCGTGTGCAGTCAGGGAAACTAGTAAGTTTAATGGGGCAGTAATAAGTGAACATAAAATTGAAAACAGCTGTATTTCAGATAATGTAGTTGAAGAGTGACTAAGTCAATAAATGGTTGCATTATTAGAATTACAAGGAAGAATGTGGAAAATACAGCTATTTCTTTATACTCTCAGTAACCATCTCATTATGGAAAATATGATATAGAGAGTGGACAGAAGGTACAGCATTAGCAATCATAGCATTAACATCTGTAGAGAAAAATAAAACATTGTAAATGCTTTCAGTTGGGCACTGACCCATTCCTGATAAATAAAGATTATTATCATAAGCTTGATAATACCTCAATATTGATGCCAGTAACATCAAAGTATTCTACAGGGGAGGACAGCTGTGCTTTGTATTACTGCAGTTATAGTGTAGTTACAGAGGGTTGCTGGGTGTCAGTCAGTGTGGAGTTGATTGGTGGGTAGTTGTGTTGTTGCTAGGTGTGGGTTTTCAGGTAGAGAGTAATTGTGTTGTGGCTATATATATATGTATATAACTATATATGTATATATAGTTATCATTGCATTTTTGTTTCAGTTTTCCTTTTCTGTCTTAGTAAATAGCTTTCATCTCATCTCACAAGTTCTGTTTTGTTTCCAGTCCTCCCACTTGGGAGGCAGTGAGTGCAGGGCCATGTGGTGCTGAGCTGCTGCCAGGTTATACCACAACATCCTCATACTGCATGGTAGTAAATCTCATCTGCTAATCCTTGTATTGAATCCCATAACCTGACTTTCCATGAAAATATTTGCCAGCAATGTTGTCAGTAAGAACTAACCTTTGTACTAGTTTTTGTTTGTGTATCCTCGAATATAGGAAATACGTGTTTTTATCTAAGTCAGGATGACCACGCTTGAAGCTGCTGAAGTGACTGTGTGGAGGAACTCTTAATCTCAGTGCATCAACTAGGAAAGACAGAAGTTTTTCTTGAGAAAACACATAGTTAATGAGCATGTCTAGCTAGCCTGCGGGTAGGGATATGAGCCATATCTCTAGCTGACCACTTATAGGCTGGAGGCTATATAGGGGTAGATTAAAAAAAGTATAAAAAAAAATCTAGTGCAAGCTTTGTGGGAGACTATCTAGCACCCAAACTCGTACAACTTTGCAATAAATCAGTATCTCCTCTCTGTGTGTAACTGGCTCACTGCACACTGGGTAACAAATCTGCCTTTCAGACAACAGTAACACTTAAAGGTACAACATTTTCCTTTGCAATTTGTTTAAATGGTTAAATCATGTTAAATCACGCTCTTCTTAAAACTGCACCTTGATTCTAAATTCAGCTTGTTTGTCCTCATTTGCTCGTATTTTGTTCTTCCAGTGTTCACATGTGCTATGTTAAATAGTCTGGCATTCTGTGTTTTGGTGGGATTTTTGTTTATTTATTTCCCCCCCCTTTCTAGGTATGCATAAACTGCAAGCCAGTCTTCTCCATATTAAAGAGGTCATCTCTTTTAAGGATATTTTCCAGCCTGGAAAACTGGCAATGAGTTTGTCCATTTTTGTTGTTGTTTTTGTTTTTGCTTTTAGTGGAGTTTTGGCACTTATTCCAGTATCTCACGCAGAGATAAACTATGTTCTTTCACACTGCTGCTCACTGTTCTAAATTGTACTCAAAAATTGTATTCACACTTTTTTGCCATATTAGCCTTCTCCACTCACTTACAGTATGCCTTGCTGATACTGTATTACTGTATTCTTTTAAATGAGTTGCATTACATTAGTAATGCCTGAATTGCTTTTGTTTAACTGCTGCACAGCTAAACTTGTAAAAGATCTATGCCGTTAGTCCTGTATCTTCACATTCATTCTTTGTTACACTAATTTTACAGCATTGTAGAAAAGCTGATACAGAGTCCCGTTGGTTAGGGCTGCTTGCAGAACTTGATAGGTATTACTCATTTTCTTTGCACTCAACCACAAAACAAAATCTTCCTTTTGAGTTTTGTAGGTAGTTTTGTTTTCATTCTGAACACGTAAAGCAGGTATTTGACATCTCTGGGCAATGGTCAGATCCTAAATTCCCTATAGGACTTGCTTAATTGTTAAATTATACTACCATCTATCTGTGGATTCAAAAATAAGTCTGTCTTTTGTAAAAGTTTCAACTTTTGAGAAAACTCAATTTATTCTTCAAGTAAAAAGAGAACTTCTGCTTCAGATCATATTTGTACACTATTGTGCTTAACTGTTCCACATTGTTCTTCAAGATAATAAAAACTAACAAATAGTGAAGTAAGTAATGGTCTTTAAAATGCTTTTACAACTCTTCAAGAACTGGAACTTAGCATATTTCCTGTCAAAATAATGTACAGGTTATATACAGCTGTACAAATACAGCTAACTCTTAACTGAAAAGTGGGATAGTGCCTATGTCATCATCTCCAAGCTGAACTTGTATGGACCTAGCAGTTGTGTGCCTGTTTTGGAGTCCTCAAACCACTGCCCCTTAACTACAGAAAAGTGATGAGCCTCAGACCTCACCATCTGTTCCTTGATCACAGTAAGCCACTTTCAAGTGGTCAGTTCTGTGAAAAACCACACACAACAATGCAAAATTACATGGCATGCAATAACATTCTAACAATACAAGTAATACCATAGAGATGGCTTAAGTCATCCAGAAAAGAAGCATACTTCAGTTCCAACAGTTACATTCCACATTGTAATGCTACAACTCTGAATTTCTTAGCAATTTTTTGTTTCTTAAGAATGATGGGATCATTATTCACGTCTGCTTCAAAGCTGCTGGTAATCTTGCCTCTCATCAGTGGGTGTACACTCAGGTTGAGGCCATTACATGGTTAGCCATTATGTGATGAAGCACAAGGTCTTTTTTGAGCCAGTCAAATAATGCATTTAACATGACGTAAATGTCATATCTATATGTGATAGCTCTTTCTTAGAAAACTTCATAAAAATTAAATTACAAAATCTGTTATACCAGGTCTTAAACTGGCATATTCCTCGTACTGATGGTTACCATAGTAATAGTTTTCTATAAGTTAAATCATACTTTTGTCTGACTCATTCATGAGGTTACAAGTTCTGAACTTGAGTCGTTGCTAAACAGACTGGGAATAATTTAGTTATATAAAACTATCGTGGTTTTCTCTACTACTAAAAGTCAGAAGAACTGTTTCCAGGTCAGAGCAAAACCATTTCTGAGGCCAGTTTTACATGATTTTGCACTCAATTCAGCTAGCTGTTCTCAAACAGGTCCTGCTTTTCATTTCTGCATGTTCTCCTTCCCTATCCAGTGCTTTCCCTTCCCATTGAGCCACTATCGTGTGACTTACAGCGCAGTCATAAAGTTTTCCATGTATCTCCTCCTCCCCTCACCCCACCTCTGAACACTGCTTGCCTTGCCCTACTTCCTGGGAACATTCACAGTTTGTTCTGATCTGTGAGATGTGCTAAGTCCTATGGATAACTCCAAATGAGTATGACACTGAGAAGTAAACTTAAACTCTTAAAACTGTGACAAAGTAGTCAGATAAGTACTCAGCATGAGTTACATCTGACTGTATAATTATCAGTGTAAGGAGGAATACTGCTAAGGCCAGGAAAATGACGTTTGAAATCCAGCTTGTTTTCACAAGCATTTCTGGTATGTAGCTGCCTCTCTGTTCTTAAACTTCTCACTCTATTGCTGTTGTTCCAATATTCTAAAAAGTCTTTAAATTTCACACATCTTCTCAAAATACAGCTTGAGGTGGTAAGAAAACAGACTTCAATAAAATTCCATTTGTCCGTTTAAATTATTCATGTATGGAAAATCACTTTTCACAAGTAATTTTTCAGATGCTATTTTTAATGTTGTGGCAACTCAAAAGCAGCTTTGTGTTGAATCTGCAAGCTTGGTATGTCATTAATTCCTGCGGATGAATATGTGCTTTGCTTTTTGAATGCAATTTGGCTTGGAAATAAAATCGTGGAAGTATGAAAATGCTGAACCACGCATGCAAAGAATACTTCTGGCTTGTATGAATGTTAAAAATGTGGTAATTTGTTTATGCAATCATCCTCAGCTGTCTGCAATAATGTGCGCTTATTTAGATGCAGAATTTGATGTAAGGCATAGCAGTTTCCGAAGTGCTGAGAGGCACCAAAAGAGGTGGTGAGGATGTTGAAATTTTTGTAAAACCAGTCTGAAAGCCAAAGGAGAAACTACAGAAGACGCAAAATCCTCCAAGGTCACAGCCAAAGATTACTTCCTATGTCAAACAATTCCTAGAAGGCTGCTTTGTGATCTACACAGAATATATGTCATTCTGGTTTTTGGGAGAGCGAACACTGATTGATAGTTGTCTCCAGAACAGTGACCATACTTTTAAAACAACGTTTTACGGTATTTATATATTACAGTATTTTATAAATGAAACATTTTCTGATAATATTAATATTTCACAAACACAGGAAAATATAACGCTGGTGAGTGGGCAAGGCCAGGCTGCCTGTGCTCAGACTGGGTCCACTTCTATGGGCACTGTGAGAGTATTTGTCTCTGGGAATTACTTTCAGAGCCTTTTACCTCATTAAACAGTATTACTACTGCTTTGAGTGTACAACCACCATTCCAGCTGAGAATTCTATGAAAAGCTAATTTTTCTTATTCACTCTACAGGTGGGTGCTGTAGCTACTTAAAATAGTGACTCATAGATACTTCTGTGTTTTTAATTACTACTGAAAGAACAGAACCAGCAGACAATAACAGAAGGTAAAACAATTACCTGACTCCAAAGTTTCAGCCAGGCTGGTAATCTTCCGCTGCCTCCAGGGGGGCTGGCCTGATGGAACAGGCTTTTCACTGCAGATAAGTATCCCATTCAGCAAGCATCTTTAACAGTGCTGGGGGGGGGGATGAGACAACTCTGAGCACATAATCCCTCTCAATCTCTGTAAATATGTAGGTGTTTTTACACCGTGAAATGAGCAGGTATGAATCATGAAAGGCTGCTATTAAGGAAATCTGGTCTTTCTGAAAGCAGCATATTTTTTAATGATGAAAGGTGCTTGCTTGTTCTAGCAAGGAATTTTAACAGCAGAACCAGAAACAATTATCAAGTATTAAGAACGTTTCTCATGTTACATCTTACAGTGCTAGCTAGAATTGACTTTGCTACTGTTATCTGAGGGAAAAAAATAGCAGCTTTTGCTTGGTAAAAACACACTTAAGAGCTGATGTTTAATATTAGGTAGAAAACTTAATATTTCACCACCTCTTCAGGAGGAGTTTCCTCTTCCTCGTCCAAGATACAGTTCTTCCTAATGTGGTTCATACAGCTATTTCATGTAAATTCAGCTTTTGAAGTTTTCAATTTTCTCTGAAGTTCCTCTAAGTTAATGATCTTTTTTCTGTTGTTTTTTTTTTTAATTAGCTAACTTTATTACAATATTCTGTAGATGATAAAAATTACAACTCATACAGCAGTAGTGTCAGTTTGCAGTTCACCTTAAGAAATTACATGTGAACAGTACAGACAATCAGTGTAGGTAGGACTCCCCCTTTGACTGGCTGGGAAAACCACACTGCTATTTACATGTGGTCCTGTAAATCCTGTTGTTCTTCTAACTTGAAGACTTGCCCTGGTGAGATAAATGCCAATATTATGTTTTCATCTGATAATCTTTTGAGTTGGAAGGGACCCTTAAAGGCCATACGGTCCAACCTTCCTGCAGTGAGCAGGGACACCCACAGCTCGATCAGGGTTCTCAGAGCCCCTCCAGCCTGACCTTGGCTGTCTCCAGGGATGGGGCATCCACCACCTCTCTGTGCAACCAGTGCCAGTGCCTCGCTACCATTACTGTAAAAAACTTCCTTATATCCAGTCTAAATCACCCCTCTTTTAGTTTGAAACCATTTTCACTTGTCCTTTCACAAGTGACCCTAATGGAGTCTGTTCCCTTTTTTCTTCTTTCTGCCCCCATTTAGATACTGACAGGCCACTCTCAGGTCTCCCCAGAGCCTTCTCTTCCCCAGCTCTCTCAGCCTGTCCTTACAGGAAGGTGTTCCATCCCTTGGGTCATTTACATGGTCCTCCTCTGGATGCAGTCCAACAGGCTTATGTCTCTCCTGTAAAGAGGACTGGACACCTGGACACAGTACACTAGCTTGAGCTCTCACAAGGGCAGAGCAGAGCAGAGGGGCAGGATCACTTCCCTCTTCTGCTGACCATGCTCCTTCTGATGCAGCCCAGGACACAGTCGGCTTTCTGGACTGTGAGGGCACACTGGTGGTTCATGTCCAGCTGCCAAGTACCCCCAGGTCCTTTTTGGTACGGCTGTGCTTGATCCTTACGTCCCCCAGCTTGTACTCATAGTGAGGGTTGCCATGATCCAAGGGCAGACCTTGCACTTGGTTTCGTTGAACCTCGTGAGGTTCACTGCGGCCCACTGCTTCAAGGCTGTCCAGGTCTTTCTGGATGGCTTTACCCATCCCTCGGGTGTGTCAGTCACACCACACAGATTGGCAAAATCCACGAGTGCTAGGAGTGCACTAAATCTCACTGTTAATATCACTGATGAAGATCATCTACCTAACAGATAGCCAGTGCTGTTCTGGTACAGAAGACAGTTTTAAAAGACCATTATGGACGGCAAGAAATGGATGTACCTAAATCCAAGTCTAAAGGAAAAGTTCGTCTTCAGGGTGAGGTCTGTAGCTCCAGGAGCAGTTTGAATGTAGCCTTTTGAATGTAAGCTGTTGCTACTTTAAAAGGAAAACAAAAGTCCCATTGCCACTGAAAATTTGAATTTTTGACTTTGTTCAAAGTTTTTCTTAAAGTTCTTGAAAGATTCAGTGTCTCACAGGCTCAAACTTTCATTCTCCAAGAAGTAAGGTTTGACCAGTTTATAGGGAGCAATATACCAACGCATGGGATAAAGTTCACCACTATTGCTCGGCCTTGAAATTGTGATAAATTCCCTTGTAAAGCATTTCCTAATTACCTGAAGCCAATGAGCTTTTTGTAACCCTCAAAATCTGGTATTCATCCACCTGCCTACTGTCCTTCTAAAGTACTGTTTACCTCACTAAATAAGAGAACTTCTGACCTTTTACAAGTGTGGTATCTGGTAACAACTCTGAACACATATGCCTGAGTCCTGCCTGGCAGAATTAAATAGGATTTCTCTCCTAAAGGAGAAAAAGCTTGAGGTATGTTCTGCGGATTTTTGTATTTTCAAATAAAGGACTTTTTTTTTTCTAAATGGTTGCATGACATTGATGCTTCCTTTGGAGAAACAAAGAGGTTTATTATTCCTTGGGCTGTGTTATATCCATTTTCCTGCATCTATTGAAAGTGTCTTGATCACATTTTATATTCGGGTGGTTGTGGTATTTGTTTTCTGGATCGGTCAGGAGACAACTTAAAAAAAATGCAGGAAGAAAACACAAGTGGAAGAAAAAAAATCATACAAATTCAGCAAGCCTTCTTATATATAAAAACAGCAAGGCCAGCCACATTGCTGGTGCAATGCATTCTTGTGATGCAGAAGTGGTTCCAGCAAAAGCTACACAAACATCATCCTACCTGCAGCTGCAGCATCTCCTGACACAGCAACGAAATTTGCAGCTGTGGTGGCAGCATTTTCAGTGAAAGGACCACAACAATCAAGATGCCTGGTTGGACTATAAGAAACCAAGACATCAAGAAGAGATGGTGAGGAAACAACCTGTGAAAAAATGAAGATATTGTCACAGAAACAAAGCCCCAGATGAACAGAGACGTCCCTCGGTGAATTTTGAGTGGCCAAGCTCTGTCTGGCTCCTGCTTCACTGGGGAATCCAGTGTTCAACTTAGACAAAGCAGAAGCTCTTAAAGCGGCCACCCAGCGCCACATAACCTCAAGCAAGAAAACTTATATAGATTGTTCCAAAAGTAAGGCTTCCTATTTTTTTTCATGGAAACAACAGATACAAAGAGCGCAATAGCACTGTTTGATAGAGCAAATTCTCAGATACAAAACAATATTTTTCAAAATAGTCATCACTATTAGCTATGCATTTTCACCAGCAACGAACAAGAGCCTGCATGCTGTGCTCATAAAAAAAATGCATCAGTTGAGGTGACCCACTGTATCACAGCTGCTATGACAGCGTAATTGGTACAAAAATATTGCTCATGCAGTCCACCTTTCACTGGCCCAAATAGATGCAGGTTAGAAGGCACCAAATCCAGATTATATGGTGGGTGTGGCAATGTTCTCCATAGTCTTCAAAGTGGTATGGGGTGTTGCTGTATTGCAAGAGAAAGGTTGTCTTCTTCTCTGGCCTGATTCTGGAAGTTTGAGCCTTCAGCTTAGTCAGTATTGCAACATAGTGGTCAGAGTTGACGGTTTGTCTGGGCTCCAGGAAATCCAGAAGGACCATCCCTTTTCCATCCCAAAAGACAGTTTACATCATTTTACCCACTGAGGGCTGCATCTTGAACTTTTTCTTCAATGGAAATTAATGTGTTGCCACTCCACAGAGTACTGTTTTGACTCTGGCTCATAGTGGTGACGCCACATCTCGTAACAGGAAATGATGTCATTCAGGAAACATCACCTTCAGCCTCATATTATTTCAGTAGGTCCTGACAAACTTGCACAGTTCTCTCTGTCCCTACGTGAGCATTCATAGCACTCATCTGGTGCAAATTTTGCAATATTCCAATGTTGCCACCATCAATTCCAACACACTGAAACCAAGACTCATTTCTGTGCACAAGTCTCTAGATGTAATCCACCCATTCACACTTGATTCCAGTGCCTGCTACGCTTGGATCTGCTGCTAAGGTTCTTTATGATGTAGTTCAAGATATTAAGATCTAGAGCAAGCTTGCTTTGGTAACTTCCCTTTAAATTCAAACATCCAGAACCACTGTTTGTCTAGTCATATAAACAAATGTTCAGCCTCATAAAAAAGAGGTGTGCTCCAAGATGCTCAGATGTTAGATGAAATAGGTCTCTGAGGATTTATTTATCTAGCTAATCTTCCATAGACAGGAAAAAGAGAGGGGAGTATAAATGAAACAGTGAGTGTCCACAAAAACCTTATACGTGAGAAAGGCTGCTACTTCTATAAAAGTCTACAGTGTCTTAACTTAGAATAGATGGCTGCCTGCTGCTTCCAAGAACTAGCACTATTACTATCTTTTTTAAAAAAGAAAAGCACGTTACAGATCTGATGAAGATGTGGTTTCAAGGGTATCTACACAATAATCAACAGAATTTTAAGTACTGGTTCCAGATAGCTTGCAAGTTTCATTTTCTTGTGGAGTACATGTCCTACATTCATTACGTCTAAATATGTATCTTACAGGACTGAAAGTCAGAATCAACTTTTAAGTTGGATTCTTCCAGTGCACAGCTCATCTTCACCTCTTTCCAAGAATATGTGCAAGCATTACCTATGAACATTGTTATATTCCTGTTACTATGCTGCACTTCAAGCTCTCATCTCCTGTATGGTACTTGGAAACAAGTATTCAGCAGAGTCACAAAAGAACCCAAGATTTCCCAGTTACACTTCTGTTTGCTCAACACTAACTTGCTCTTTTAACAAGGAAAGGTCTCCTTCTATCATCGCAAGGCTTAATAGCACAAACTATGTAGAAACTCTGATGAAGACTAGAATCTGCAGAGCAGGATCTGCAGGTCTGGAGCTTAGTGACACCGAGTCCAGCAGTACTTATTGTGTGCCTCGTCTGATAAATGTACGAAATTTGCAACAGAAGAACAGGTGGGATTTACAAATAATTTTATGATGTTGAAAGCTGAAATGTATGTAAGGAATACCTATGCCAAGCTTGCTAGCTCATCAAATCATAGAATTTTCTGAGCTGGAAGGGACTCATAAGGATCGAGTCCAACTCCTGGTGACACAAAAATCAGACCCTATGTTGGAGAGCATTCTTCTTAAACTCCAGCAGCTCGGGGCCATGACCACTGCGTTGGGCAGACCTGTTCCATGCCCACCACCCTCTGGTGCAGCCCCTGTCCCTGATCCCCAGCTGCCCGTCCCCTGACACAGCTCCATGCCGTTCCCTCGGGCCCTGTCGCTGTCACACAGAGCAGAGCTCAGTGCTTCCCCTCCACTCCCTGTGAGGAGCTGCAGCCGCCATTATGCCTCCCCTCAGCTCCCCTGCTCTGCACTGAGCCAACCCAGAGATGTCAATCACTCCTCATACATCTTCCCCTCTGGATCCTTCACCACCTTCGTAGACCTAGTTGTACTGGAACATGAAAGGTTTTAAGATAAAATAAATCTTTTTGACTACAATGTTCAACAAAGCCTTTCAGAAGGACTTAAGGGCAGTGTTCCCTAGATCTGGTCAGGCACTCCATGACTTCCTGCTGCAAGTAAGATTCTGGAGCATTCTCCATTCCCTTTAGTGAAACCATAGGGTTCAGGAACACCATTCCAGTTTTGTGAATATTCTCTGCAGCATAGAGTAGACAAGTCAAAAAACTTCATATGCAGGGAGATGATAACATAAAAGAGATGTGCTGAAGGCAGATTGGAAAGTGGGGTAATGGGCTGTGTGTAGAATGGCTTGTTGTAAATATTCAAAATAGATACCCAGATTACAGTCTTCTTGCGTAACATGAGTGCATTTTAAATTAAAAGGAGAACACAGCTGCCTCAGAAACACTGAAGCCAAGGAAGAACAAAAGATGGTAACATCTTCCTCCTGCCTGCTCCAGTGCAGGTGAAGATATATTATGGAGATGATCATGGTTTCCTGAGATTCCACAATGCTTTCTTTGTCGGCATATCCCCGCCTGGCAGTGCCAGCATCAGCCTGTCAGGTAGGCGGTGGCAGACTGAGGCACCCTGCCTGCAGGCAGCTCCAGCTCCTGAAGTATGCTGCTCACACCCTGCCTTCTTCGCGTGTGCGGAGAGCAGTTCTTCTCACCAACCTACTGCCACCAGAACCTCACACAGCGAAAGGGTCCTCATAGGACCACCTAACAGGCAGGGCAGGACCTCAAGGATGTCAACTCCTCAAGGAGCCATTTCAGGCCCCAAGCAGGCCCAGGCGCGTCGGTGGCGGGGGCCGCCTCCACGGACAGCACAGATCGCACCTCACTCCGTCCCGCGCTGCCCCTCCTCTCCCCTCTCCCTTCCCGCCTCAGCAGGGCCTCCCCTCAGGGCGGCCGTTCCCCTCCCGCGCGCGCGTTCCCCGAGCGCCAACGGTCCGGCGCGATGCGGGGGGTGGGGACGGCAGCGGTTCGGTCGCCATTGCCCCGCGCGGCACGACGCGTGCGGGCGGCCCCTTTAAGGCTCCGACGGCGGCAGCGTGCACATCGCCATGACAACCGGGGGCGGGCGCCGTCGGGCGCGCTGACGTCTAGGGGAAGCTGAGCAATAACAGCCGCGACGCGGGGCGGTGCGACGGCGTCGGCGGCCTCGGGGCGCGTGCGCGGCCTCGGGGCCTGCTTCTATTTATGTGGGGGGGCGCCAAGATGGCGGAGGCGGCGAGGAGAACGTAGGGGGCAGCTCAGACCG
>PPHD01000186.1:19357-89649 GCA_002909625.1 Bambusicola thoracicus | reverse complement strand
TCTTTTCCAACCTTAGCGATTCTGTGATTCTAAGGAGATGATAAAACTTTCTTATAGAGTCCTCAAAATTATCTTTACAAAAAGGCTGAATAAAGGTATTGAATTTAATACACGCAATTTTTATACTGAAGGTTCAGTAATAACAGAAACAAAGGGGAAGAGGACCAGAGCACAAAGAAGGCAACCAAAAGCCAAGGTTCTTATGGAAGGAAAAACCAAAACATTGATGTTTCAGGGCCAGAGGCCTCAAACTGTTCACACTGCAATGAGCTTTGTGAACAACAGCAAAGCAAGTTCAGGGCAGGCTACACCTCCATTACGCTCCATCACCTGGAATACAGCCACAGCCCCGAAAGAAAATCAACAAAGACTGCGTGGCTTTTAAAAAACTTTACAAATACACATCAAGGGCTCAGTACGATTCTGCTGAACTTCTCCCAGCGACCCACAGTTCAAACAAAGACCTCAAGTCAAGAGTGCCACAGCACAGGGAACGCTGCCAGGCCCAGTGGAGCACTCACCACTTCACTCCCAAACAGGCTTGTACCTACCGGCAACCCAGCCACGGCCAGCTCATGATCTTGGACCCCTGCCTACTTCCCTCAGAGCAGGCAAAGGCCATCAAGTTTCTATTGGCCTTGAAATTAATGAGTTCGATAACATGACGAATGGCGCGGGCAGCGGAGACGATTGCTGCTTTGGAGAGGGAGCACCGAGACGACTGCAAACTCTGCCCCTTGACTCTGCCTCGGCGAGGAGGGGAGAGGAAGACGCCAAGCGGAGGGAGCAGCAGAACACGCACAGGTGAGGCACGGAGCAGGCAGCGCTATCTCAACGCTAAAGTTTCCTCAGAGCGCAGCGTATTAAAAGCTAGAAAGGTGACAGATAATCAAAGCACGCCTCGGTTTGGATGCCTGCACGTTAGGCTAGCAGCTCGTCAGACCCACCAGCATCACCCGAGCGGCATCCAGGCACAACAACACCCCCCATACGCTCCCAGATCGATAGGCTTTGCTCTTCTCCATTTTTACACTCGCGAGCGGTGCACCCAGGTGCAGCCCGGCTCCCCGGCAGCGCGCTCCTCTCCGATTGTCAGCCTTATTATTCGTTACAACTGCCCTCTCGTTTTCCACCACCCTTCCCCCATCCCTCCGCCGCCGGGGCACCGCGAACCTCCCCGGGCCCCGCGCGGCCCCCCCCCGGCCCCGCCGCACAAAGCGCTGCCGCAGAGCCGGGGCCTGGCGAGAGGGGCGTCCGGCGGAGCGGGCACGGCCATCCCCCCCCTCCTCTCCCCTCCCTCCTCGCCGAGCGGAGCGGCACCAACCTGCGGTCCCCGCCGCCTCCTCCTCGGGAAGAGCCGCCCGCGCCCGGCTCAGCCTCCAGCCCCGGCCTCGCCCGCCTCCGCCTGCTGCTGTCCGCGCGGCCCCCACGGCGGCGGCGGGCTGCCTGAACGCGCCGCGGCCCTCGGGAGGCGGGGAAGGGGCGAGCGGGGCGGGCGGCGGCGGCGGCTCCGGCAGCCTCTCTCATGGAGTGCGGCAGCCCCAGCTGTCGCCGCCGCTGCTCCCCGCAGCCGCTACTTCCTGTGCAGCGATGGTTCAGTTCCTCCCGGGCCGCTGGGGGCAGGAGAGCCGGGCGGCGTGGAGCGGAGGAGGAAGGTCGGGGCAGAGCGCGGGGCTGCGGTGCGGCAGCTCCCCCCTCTACGCACTGGAGCCGGCGCCCCGGCCCACCCCGCCGCCCGAACCCCCTCCCCCAGACGCGGCCGCGAGGGGGCGCCGCTGCTCCCGCCCCGCGGAGGCCGATGGCGGCCGCGCCGATGGGAGCGCGAAGGCGGCAGCGCGAGGGATCGATAAAGGAGATTCTCCTCAGCGCGGGAAACCGCTGCGTAATGCTGTGAAGAAGTGAGGGTTACCGGGCTGGAGCTGCAGGGAGGAGAAGCGCTAAAGGACGCGCCTCTCTTGTGTGCCGTGGAAGGGACAAGCCTACGAAGCCTTCCAGACTAGTACACCACGATCTGAAGCTACCTTTCTTTGTGCCGACGTACGTTTTTACTTCTGAAGATGAGGAGAGCTCGCGGCTCCCAAAGCCCTGTCACCGAAACTGCGCGTGGTCGTCGCCTCTGGAAATCGGTTCACCCCACGTGGATCCACAATGCAGGTTTTGCATGAGGCAGCGATACTGGAGAGCAGCAGCCGGAGTGCACTCGGGGTCATGGGAATAAAGTGGCCGCTCCCCTCAGCGGTTATGGAGAGACCTCGGGGAGAGAAGAGCCTTTTTATCGGCTACTGAGGCTCTGAATGCTCCCGTCTTTCCCTTGCTCTCCGTGGCATTCAGACCATGCTAACTCGACCTACTTTAGATACCGCTCGCTGAGCTTTTCCAAACGCTTATGTTCTGTGTTTACTTAAGGTGCTATTAAATCCTTTATCGGTTGTTTTACTGTTGCAGAATTCACTCCAGGCGTGTGCGAATTCCAATACGAGGAAGAGGCTCTGCTCGAGGTCAGGTGTGCGTGGTGCTTTCCATCCTCCCCTCTCGATGCCTCCCCCAGCTCAGCCTCTCCCTGCCAGCTCTGACAGCCCTATCTAATGCCGCTCAGCCCATGCCGGCTTGTCCAATCACAACACATCTTTGGGTGCTCTCCTGTCCTGCTGTATCTTTAGAGCAGGCTGCCATAAACTCAGGCAGCCCTGGCAGCTTCCCGAAGAGCATCACAGGTGATTTCAGACTCCTGTGCGTACCATTCCCCTGAGGGTCCCAGCGCTGAGCCTCCATTTGCCTTCAAGTTACCAGCTTGCTTTTGTGCTTCTCCTGGTTTGGCACAAAGAGAATAGGGTGTTGCACATTATGCAGCTTGCATTTTCCCTAAAAGAGCATTTGCTATACCTCACAAACCTGTTTCCGAACAAGAAATGATCACTCAAGGAAGTGACCTAATAGAAGCAGCTCACCACAGTCTATTGTAAAAACAGAGCGGGACACAATTCCTCCAGTCAGGATCGTGTTCAGATTGTATCTCTAGCAGGAAGTCTATTCAGCTTGACTAACCTGTTTATGGTCCACTCAACTTTTAACTACAGAATACAAAACATCCTACTTCTGTTACATAGTAGTGGTCCTTCTGTGCAGTGCTTACCTGCTTGCAACATGTAATGCAGTGTCTGCTGAAGTCTGCCTAAGTATCATGTATAGAACAACCAAATTATCAGAACTGAAATCTGAAAGGAGGAGATATATTAGCCTGAGAGATACAGAGAAACAGGAGAAAGAAAACAGCAAGTCTAGGAACAGAAATGGTGAATAGGGAAATATCATGAAAAAAGAATAGGAGTATCTGTAAAGAATGCCAAGAAGTTAATTTCCACCTCCCTGCCCAACTGCATTCTGACATCTCACTGGCAAGTAGCGTCTTCTCTTCCTGAGTTACTAAGACAGCTCTGTAAAGAGCTGACCATTACCCTGGAGTGACCGTTACCCTATTTATCCATTATTATCCCCAGGCTTAAAATGAGCTGTTCTACAAAAGCGATGCTCACTCTGTGTGTGAAGCGAGATGCCAAATAAAGCAGTATTCATCTTTTCTATTGAGAAAAAAAAAAAAACTTGAAACTTCAACATGGTTGAAACCTGTTTAAGAGTGTCGGGAGAGCATCTATTTCATATCACCCCAACTGGTCTACAGCGTCTGCTGGAAAGGAAAGTTTTCACATTGATCTTCAATTGTCTTGCCATTTTTTTTTTCTTCTGAAAATATGACTAGAATTATGAGATACAGACTTTCTCTCCATTTCAAGAGGTAATGGGCTTAAGTGTGTCAGGGAAGTTCAGACTGGACATTAGGAAACATTTCTTCTCAGCAAGAGCAGTGAGGCAGTGGCACAGTCTGCCCAGCGAGGTCCTGTCCCTGGTGGCGTTCAGGAGCCATGTGAATGTGGCACTGAGGGACATGGGCAGTGGGCATGGTGGGGATATATTGGTGTTTGGACTAGATCAGGCATGTCCAACCTGTGGCCCAGAACAATTCACAATGTGGCCACCCTCTGTGTTACTGTGTTCATTGTATCTGTTGTATTCTCCGCGGAAATTGTAGGTGTTACTTTCAGAGCAGCCTACATATACGCAGCCCTAGACAATTCCTCTTCACTCAATGCAGCCCAGGCAAGCCAAAAGCTTGGACCCCCATGTTCTAGATGATCTTAGTAGTCCTTTCGCATCTTAATGATTCTGATTCTCTTCAGTGCTACTGGCAGTCCAGTTCTCTTTGCATTCGAAATGTTTCCTTTTTGTATCCATCACACCCAGCACACCTTATTCTGGTTTCTCAGACCTTTAGAAATGACTAGAGGACATTTCCATGTTAGTTCTCAGTACTGTGCTGTGCCTGAGTCATGTTCAACACCTCATTCTGAAGACAGCTGCTCATTACTTCCCATCAACTGCAGTGATGTGCTGATTAATTCCTGGAGTGAGCAGACACCAGGCAACCATTTGTGGTTCTCTACAGTAGATACCATGTGAGCCATGATGCATCAGCTGCCAAAGGGTCAAGGAGACTTGAATTGGACAGTGAATTGGTTCTCATCTATACTTGAAAATCCAGGGGCACTCCAACAAATGCAGATATGCATCTTACGTAGGTAAAAGCACAACCGAGCAACAGCACTGTTACTTGCTATTGCTCCCACATCCTATCCTAAATTCAAGTGCCACTTCCTAATAAATGTGAGGTCTTAAAAAAGAAAGCACTGCCAACAGGAGAACAACAAAAAGCGCAGACACAACACATAAATGTGCATGTGATATGAGCAGTACAAATGAAAGCTAGAAGAGGTTAGCATCTTGACCACAACCTGAACATCCTCTGAGCTTACCAAATGGTCGACATCGCCTTTATAACCACTCCTACAGTACTCTCTACTTTGTTGTGCTCTCAGTTATGCTGGTGCTGATGATTCTGACAAATATTCAGAACAGAAACCGTCTGACCATTACCTGAAAAGTAATTACTACTACAACTGAAATTTCTCATTGCATAAAACAATATATATATGTATGTGCAAGCTAGAAGTACATATGTATCAGCTTTTTCAGAAGGGACCTGATTTTGTGTATCTGAGTGCACATACTTTAAGGGGACTGCTTTTCAAAAGCTGTTCCGTTTCTACAACCAGTTTCTTCCCAGATGTCTCTGTTACAGTGTGTTATTTCTCCCTCTTTTCTCAGTTCTGGTGTTGGTCTGCATTAAGACTGGATTAAGAAAGTCTGATAAATAGGGTTGTTTTTGAGGCTGTGACACCAGAATGCCTACTCTATGAATGCCAAATCATTTCAGCCAGTGGTGACACACACAGATTTTCAGCTCTACATGCATAGTGATAACACCTCGGACAGCTAAGCAAAATATAAGCAGAAAAATTCCATATCAGTGTGAGTCAAGTGGCTTGGAAGGTGGCTTAAATTGCAGTCGTGCATTTTATGCAAGTGCTTGACCACTATGGGAGATGGTCTTGAAATCACATTGAATCTAAGTGCAATTTAGTTTGGGTTTTCTCTGATATGTAGATACATACGCATGTAGCTTTCAAAAAGGTTATCAAGTTAAAACACAAAGAGGAAAAACATGATAATGTTTTATTGGGCATAATTAAGGAAAATCAGTTTTGTTTCTTTCCCACTGGAAAAAATACAACCTCACACGATGCTGAGAAATGGACCGTGCTGCTAAGCAAACAACCGAATCTCACACAATACAAATACACAATACATGTTTTCCTTAACTAGAAATCCCTACACTTTTTCCTCAAATTGCACTCTTTATCTTCAGATGCCCTGAGGTGAGTTTTAGTTTTGTTCATCTTACAAGGCACTCTGAGCTAAACCAAACACTCTTGACTTATACTAAAAATACACATTCTTCCATGTGATCTAAGAGCTATACTTGGTACATCTTCAAGAAAAAAAAGAAATCCAATAACATTAGGGGGAGATTTTCTTTACATTAAGAGCAGGATCACAGTCACATATGTAATTAGATCCGAGGAAACCTTGGATACAAGCTACTTTGATTTAACTTCTCTTCTGGAAATACGTATCTAACCTCAAATGCCCAAGCTAGGCTTGCTCTCCTAGCATCTCTTCCCAGTGACATGAGAGAGCCCATCTAGGTGTAAATGTCTGCATTGGAGACGTTACATTACCTAACCTAATAGGAGGAATACATTAAGTGTTATGTGGCTGCAGAAGTGTGGGTGTAAAAGGGAACATGGAGATTGCTTGCTCATTTCTCCGGTTCACAGGCTACATAATAGTCTGGAGAAAGCCCTAGGTTCCTCTTTGCCTATGTCTTTGTTAGGTCTCCTCTTGCGAACCTTGCATATTTGCTCCCTCACCTGCAGGGAAAGAGGTGTCTATTTCTGATACTGAGCTTTTGTAGCCTTTTCTGTCAGCCACATTCTGACAGCTCATGCATGGCCTCAAGACTACAATGGAGGAAAAAAAAAAAAAGGATCCAGTCCATCTAGAGAAAACATCTGTACAAAGAAGTAGGATGAGCTAAAGAAAACTACTTAACACCTCAGACCAGGGAAAGATAGCTGAATTTACAGGTGATTCTTAATTCAGAATTTTCTGGTATTTGCTGTAGACAGAGGAAGCTGATTTGGCATTATGTTAGTCTTGAAAGCAATTTTGGAAGTTTATTCAACTGATTTTCCTTTGCCTCTCCAGAATAGTGGATGGAGGCCAAAGTGTGAATGCAAATTGGATTCTCCAGCTTCTGTATTGCAACAGAAGAACTTTTCTGTCAACTGCAGTACTCTCTAACTTGAATGGCAGTAGCTTACAGTTCAGTTTTGTTGTGTTTCTAATTGCCATCAGCTCAATGGGAAGTACCCCACTACTTCAAACTGAACGTTGACAAATTACCATACCTACTCTGTGCACTGCTCCAGCAAAAACCTACCCACTCAAAGTTAAGCCATTGCTGCTAGTATTGGCCTGAGCTACTGGCAGGCTGCCCTACTATGTATAAACATGTAAAACATGGAAAGATAAGACTGCAGTGTGCCAGATTCCTTGGACAGATGACAACTTGTTCCCCCCTGTGGAAGAAGCTATTCTCTCCTAGCTTGGGAAGCATGATGTGCATACAGCAGTAAAGTGCTGTTACATGAAAGGGAATATGCTTGTACTATATGCTTTCATGCATATCAAACTGCTTTTCTTCAGCAATCTATGGCTTTGCCAGCCTGAAACTCAAGAAATATAGTTTAAAATGTAAAAGTTTGAGTGACGCTGGTGAACACATCATAAAGTAAATCGCCATTGATTTATTAATGTATGAACAAAGGCAGAGAGATTGTCCACTATAATCCATTGACATCATATACAACTCCCAATTCACAAACTTGACTCCTTACTTAGCTTCTCAGGTATGGCTTTAGCAACCCTAGTGGAATCAGACTGGTGCTATGACAATATACTCAAGAGCAAAGCCAATTCCTACTTGTGCCACCAGCTGATGTAGCAGGCTAACATAAGCCCCCAAACACAAGCAGAATTATTGTGCATGGTTGTGGCAACATTTCAGTGAGACAGCTATAGTTTTGTAGTCCTTCCATACATGCTAAACTTTTCATATAAGCAATTTCGCCCAGGACATAAAAATGAAAATTGAATATCACAGTATCTGTTTGGTCTGTGCATCTTTTACCAATGACCTGGTTTACATAATGCTAGTAAATTGTTTGCAGTTTGAAGTGCATACCACTTTTTATTGAAGATATCAATGTAACTGCCACATTTCTTGAGTTATGTAGACAAGAGAAAGGAGGAAATGGTCTCATCCCCTCACAAGTGAGCATGAAAGGCACTGGTAAATCATACAAGTTTAGAAACCCCACTGATTTCTAATGTGGCACTGCTTCAAATTCAAGAAACACATGTGCTGAGAAATTGCAGTTCCATAGTCATGTTATAGCCTGGATTTGCCAGAAATGGAAATGAGAGTAAAGCATGACAGATTCAGTGTCGTCAAAAGCGCTTTAGCATATCTGCAGTTGGGAAGAAGTGTTTGGGTGCATTTGTGTCAGAAGGAAAAAAAACCAACAGCAATTACTGATATAAAGTCTCTGAGAAAGAGCCAAGTGGATTGTCATAAGAAACAGAAGTCTCTGCTGTTAGATGAGGAAAAGAAAAAAAGAAAAAAAAAAACACAAACATTTCTGAAAGACTCAATCATCACTTCCTGAATTGCTAAGTGCAGTGCACAGCAATCGAATGTCCAAGAAAATCTGCTGCAAAGAAAAGTTTCACAAGTTTCACTAGTGAGGTTAAAGCTGGAAGTCTATAATCATTGTGCTTGTTTCTATGTCTACTCCAAGAATAAAGAGGTCAATATTGCAAAATAAGTGTGAGATTTATAATCTTGAGTCTACATTAGAAAGCCCTTTACATGCAAACATCTTTTGGTTATAAATAGTGTAATTAACCCAAGTGCAAGAGCTATGATTGACTGTAATAAGATTTATACTTCTATATGAAAAAAGAAAAATAATACACCTGGAGAAACTGCTTCTAGTATTCTTACCATAGACGAGCTAGTGGTAATTATATAGTGAAACCTTCTGAGTTAAAACCAATTAAATCTAAAGCAACATATAGAGGAGAGGTGTTCGGCAGAGCAGCATTACAGCCAAGAGTTGAGTTTACTCATAGCACCATGTGAATCACCGTGAAGAAAAAAGGACATGCAGAGCTGAATACTGGGACGGCAGAAATTATCCCAGGAAATATCTTGACATTACAGAGTGAAACTATGGTTGGACTAGGCAACTACATTTGTCTTTTCTAACCTTAATGATTCTACGATTCTTATCAAAAGGATGACTACATATTTTAAAATCTTTTGGTAGAGCTCTGTTAAGACTCCAATAGGGAAGTTGTATATTCAATATAACACTTGACATTTCTAGGAGAGAACAATAAAGGCAGTGGATGGAGCAAAGGAGACTGCTCTTCCACAGTGTACCCACAAGGCACAAGGTCTAAGAGCAGAGAGGTGGTTTCTGTGTGTGTAGCCCTCTCCATAAATCAGAATTCATCAAGCTGTCACATGAAATGTGACATATGATATTCACATACCACACTCTCTCCTGTGCCAAACACAGGTGAGAGGTAAGCCAGGAGATAAGAATTAACTCCAGTCTTTTATTACCATGAAACATCTAGCAGCACTCATCATGCCTTGAATGGTTGCTTGTAGGTATGAAATTGGAGATTATCCCAGCTGCACTGGGCCCAGTCAGTTGTGGATCCTTGAAGGGCACACAAGCAACGTGAACAGTATTATCACAAGCTAGAGCCACGCTCAGTTTTCCAATCTGGGACAAAAACCAATGGACACTTCCACAAGAAGACCAAAACGCACAGAGCTGTGCCAGATGCCAGTCCAAACTAACCCAAAGATCTTCTCCAAGGCCATGGTATAGCGTGTGCACTACTGAATTTGAAAGAGAAGAAAAAATACATTTGTCACTGATAGGAGCATTTCACCAGATAAAACATTAATTACTGATAAACTACTAGCAACAGAAGAGTATCATAAACATGGGTGTTTCCCTACAACGCAACAAGAGCTGATGTTTCCACATTTAACTGTATGACACTGTAAGATCAGTAAGAATACAGATGTTGTAAAGTATTGGATGATCAATAAGCATACAGAGAAGTTAAACTTAGTAAGATTATCACATTGGAAAAGATAATCAGATATAAACGAAAGGTGCTCAGCGGTGTTGTAGGCTCCTGAGAAACTCAGTCTCTCTCCAGAGAGAGATCCCTCCTCAGTGGCAGTCAGCCCTTAAATGGGGTCTAGGAGAGGTACAGCCAGGCTCCACCCCTTCCATCACACAGATGAATTGCCTTCACCTGTGCTCCCGCGGCTGACTCAGTACTTGCTTCAGATGGTCAATCAGAGGTTCAGGCCATGATTCAACAGTTCCCATACAGACTCTTACAGAGTAAACGAAGCATTATGCCCTGGTTTAGCTGTTGTTATGCTACCATCTTCAAAGAATTTTGTTACAAAAGGGAAATATGTGTCAAGATACTAAAATCAGAAGCAGTTCAGTGCTGGAAGGAAGTGCTGAAAGATTTTCTTCCTCAGTGGCTGAATCAAATCTTGTCAAAGTCATAAAATATAAAGAAACCCAATTACCCAAGCAATTAGAACATCTGAGAAAGACTTCTTAGAGGCAAGTAGTCTTTCCTCTGTTAAATAATTTGAATACAGACCAGTGAATGTACTACTGCAAATAAATCTCTAATACGAAATATTGACTTCTCACATTTAAAAATGAGTCCCATTCTTCATCAGTAGTGCTTGGCACACATTAGTATCAAATTAATTTTCTTTATCTTCATTACTGATGTTATATCACTCAATACACAGATGCAAAAATTAAGCACTGGAATAAATGTATATTAAATTAGGTAATTATTTTAGTAAGCACATATATATAGGTTTGGTTTGTGAAAAAGAAGAATGAAGTAGCATAAAACTATGTATAATTGCAAAGCAACCTATTTAAATGGTTTTAATGCATTAATTGTGAACTTTTCCAATGAAAAGAGATAAATAATGAAGGCCAAGAAAGACTGATGACATAAAAGAGCAAGTATCACCTTTGTTTTAAATCACAACAGAAATCACTATGGATTCAATATAGAACTAATGCGTGCAACAATTTCCAATCCTTGAAATACTAAAGATGGGACACAGCACAGATGCACATGAATATATGCAGAGGTACACTTTGCCTGGCTGTTGGCTTCCCAGTTGCTCTTCTGGACAGAAAGGAAAATATGTGTGACAAAGCAAAGGTGAAACTAGTCATAAGGAGCCATCAACCACAACCAGCTGTGTTTTCAACCCAGCTGATGAATTCCAAATGATGGCTGAAAACTGAGCTATGTGCCACTGTTCCTGCCACTCAGGAAGGGCATCTGAGAGGTCTGTTGTTGTCATGCCTTCAGCTTTTCCTAACTTATATTGAAGTGGTAATAAAACACAAGCAAGGAGCAAATCCTTCTGGCTTGGATCCCGAAACAAAATTCATTATCCTGATGTCACGTATTAGCCTGAAATCATGGCATGTGCACACAGACCAGCTTTCCAGTCTTAGTATTACCAGACAAAAGTACTGAGAAGGTAGAGAGTAAAAGAGTTTCTTTCTTCCTTTTTCTTTTTTCTTTTTTTTTAAATGAACAAGACATTGCTTCCTTACAATATATTCCACTAAGCAGCTTACAGAGCAAATGATGTTGATTAGTGTGTTTGATAGAGCAGTCCGAACATGGATGTTTGGGAAAAACAGTAAAAGCTGCAATTTCCAGCTGGGAGGTAGCTCATTAAAAGGCATGAAATCGGCTCAAATTCTACCAGGAGGCAGAATCAAGAAGGCAAAAAGATCCCAAGGTAGTCTGTTACTGGCATGGTTTATTTGCCTTGCTTGAAATTTAAGATATATTTAACAAAGAGAATGCTTTCTGTTACTCTTCGGAGACTTTAAAAAAGAAATCTGCTCTTTGCCTTCTCTATTTTTTTCCACAGCTTTAATTGCCAAGGACTCCTGGGTTCTGCTGCAATAGCTATCATTATAACAGTGGATGTCTCCATATTAATTTAGCTACATCTAAACTTGGGATGATCTTTCTAGGTTTTAGAGGGCATTAATTGTTTGGTTGTAAGTGCAGAAGGACCTGTGCCTGAGTCATACCTCCTGTGCCATCTGACTGTCTTTTAAGTACATTCCCCTATGTCTCCCTAGTGCAGCAAACTCGCTAGTTAAACAGCCAAATTCACTCAAGGATGTGAAATGGAGCGAACTCACTCTACCCAATTGTGTTGCTTGCTGTTGGCATCATGCTTGTCTCCTTGAGCAGTGTTCCACAGCCTCAGCCCTGTCACAAATCCATGAAGACAGCTCTTGTGTATACGGGATGGGGGATACAGGCACCTTCAAAGAGCTGGGGAGGAGTGTGGAGCAGAGTAACCTTTTGTGACTTCCCAGGGACTAGCTGCACAGAGGTGTTTTTTTTACCCGGTCTTGCTCCTTTCAAGCCTCAGTAAAACCTACAAAAAAGTAGTAGAAACCTTTGCACTGACTGTAATCAGGAAGCAAAGTGGGTTTGGGCCATTTGGGTTTGCTAACTATTTGGCAGAGTTCTGCAGCAGTACTGGACTATCAGGTGTTACACCTGTATAAGCAGCTTCTGCTCATTCAGTATGGGATTGCACAGAAGAGAGGAATTTTGATTTAGCTACACTTTGAAATGTCACTGAGATAAGAGGAAATACCTGCAGTCTTTAATTCAAGATTTTCTAGGCTCACTGCCTGCAGGTAACATACATTTATGGCCCTAATATACAGATATGCATAACTATTCCCTTAGCAGCACTAAATTTTATAGCTGTTGTTTCACAAAGCCTGCCGTTCAGAATAGTCTGAAATTATGAAGTTAGGAGTTTAAGTGAAGCTTCTCTCAGCAAACCAAAAAATAAAAAAAGAAAAAGAAGAACACCACCTATTAAAAAAAAAAAAATAACACCACGGCAACACAGAAAACGTACAATAGAAAACCAGAAACAATTAAATTGGTCTTAAGGGATATCAATTCAGTGTAAATGCCTTCTCAGAAAGAGGAAGAGATTGTCACGTTCATGTCATTTTCTCTAAATCAAGAAATAGAATTAAGTGAACCTGATGCAATCACATCTCTGATAAGGACATAATCCTTTGCCTGGGCCAAACAATGAAGCTGTAATCTCCACCATTCATATGGTCAGATCCCAGCACAGTCAGTGCTGGAAGGAGTTCAAGGAATCCTTCACTACAACTCCAGCAAGAAACAGAAGAGAAGGTTGATATGATTTCCTTAAACATTTTCTCTAGAAATCATAACTACTGTTGTTCTGAAGCCTACCTACCAGAAGCTAGCATTTTATCAGTAGTCACAGTGAACCCTTTTTCTTTTTAAAAGATCTAGATAGTCACTCTGTGGCACATTTCTCATAGTGCTGTTGAGGTGCCAAATCAATCAGGTCTTTTTCCTCACTTTCTTCAAAGAAAATACCTTACTTTTCCTTTTTGTTCACTTGTTCTTCCCCCTCCCACCCCAAATTTGTATATACTGAGGGTTTTAAAAGTGATCATTGTATTCTGTAATGCGTCAGAAAATATGTATGAATATTTACAGCAAATAGCATATGGGAGTTTTGTTTGCCATTTGCCTGAACTCGTTCAGAAGTTAACATTAAGATAAAGCCCATATAAGACAGAAGGGAAAAGAATCCTTTTAATGCGATTGTCTTCTGAGATTCAAGGCAGAAAGCAACTCATCCCACACAGGGGAAGGCAGGGATGAGTTGTTGGCACCAGGGGAGACCAAGCAGCATTCTGAGCAGGAGAGTATGAGCAGAGCCCACAAGCTGCGGGAAGATGATCTGGGGAATTCTGCGCAGCCAGTTGTTATTAGAAAACAAATAATATCTGATGAGACTCTTGATCAAAGACAAGCAGAGAGCTGTGTGGGATAAAACTGTGGTTGATTGCTCAACAAAAACCATGAAACAGTCAAGCGAGCTCTCAGAATGGCAGCCCAGCTACCCAGGAAAGACAGGAAATACATGTTGGGAAGTTCACTTTAAGACAAAGGAAACCAACATCCTGCCTTTGACAAGTTTGGAGACCACAGAAGTACTGCATTGGTTCAGCTCAAAACCATGTTTGAAAACAAACTTAATCAATACACCAAAGACATGACAAAATGACCACCAGTTTCCTACAAAACAGTTCTTGATGATAGGGTAATGAATTAGATTTGGGATTCCTCAGGTGGCTCAGACCATTTAGCTTAACAAGAAGAGAGTGATAATTAGATCACACACTGTAGATACCTACATGGGAACCAAAATCTGATGAGTGAAGGCTCTTCCATCTATCAAAAACAGTCCATCTGACTTGCTGGATCTATAAACTCAAGACTAAAAATAACATACAAAATCCAAAATGCAAGTCTAGGTAACCATTACCAAGCTATGCTAACATTAGATTTCCCATTTCTGGCAATCCATTAGAAAGCTGCACCAATGGTTGCTATGGATTTCCTACTTCTCTCAATCTTAAAATTGAAAACAACAACAAGAAAGCTGTGTTGTTGTTGCTGTTTTGTGAGGATTTTCCCATAGAAGACACAGGTCTAACAAGATTTTGGGGAAGGTGGATTGTGTTGTAGAGGTGCACACATTGTATAACAACTCCATGCATAAATATGTGGCTTATAGTCTGCAAATCCTTCTTCTATGTGGACCCATCCATTAAAGGTGCTTAGCAGTGTCTATCACAGGTTAAAGGGGTAAATCTCTGTGGGAGGTGCTTGTCAAAATATTTGCAGCTTCTCACTGAAGCATCCTTAGTAAATAAATCTCCCTCTGAAATTACAAATGTGTGAGAAAGTCAGGACTATGTGGACAATCATTTATAAAATTACATACAGTGCTCTGTAGAAATTTTTCTCAGGCATATATAAACAAAAAGAAACTGAGATCATTCAAAAAACAAAAGGAGAAGCTCTGCAGTAGAAATTAACTGTCACACCCCTCAAATCTTTGGACATAAACGTGATGATAATTAACGCTAATAAAGAATTGCTTCAAAATTCTCATCCAGAACAAATAGGTGTCATTCTTACATTGCCTTTTGCCTTCATCCCCCAAATATGCACCGTTTGCAGTCAGGCTTCTTTACATACGTATGTGCCATGAAGTACTGAAGAGATGAATTATTTTTCCTCTAGAAAGGCAGGTTTTTCCTCAGATAAGATTAACGGGGTCTGGACTAAACAGACCATAGTGTGAGTATTAGGAGAGCTGATGAAATTTGGCAAGGGCGAAGGGAAGGCCTGAAAGCTAGATAGCAGATGTTTTAGAAAAAGGAGAAACGTTTCAGCAGAGACCATCCAGTGGCTCAACTCAGTCCCAGTATAAAAGCCTACATCCCTACCTCCTGAAGAGTGTAACATAGATGATACACAGTATGATGGACTGCCTTGTCATGCAAAGCATGAACATGTCCAGGATGCACCATCATTTCAAAAAAAAAACAGGGTCAAAAACCCAGGGTCATTTCCAAAAAACCAGAGAGTCAATGAAGAGGAGAAGATTTCTGCACATATGCTGCCTTCTCATCCAAAGCAAGTAGGAGCACATCACTACAGGGTCAAGAGCCCAGAGGCTTGGGTATGACCATCACCAGCATGTATGAAACAGCATACTTAGATGCCCACATTTAAGAGTAGACTACCTTATAGGGCTATAAAGACACGCAGCGTAGTCTTCTGGGTACTTCTACCCATTATTTTTGCAGCTTCTTGGGACAGCAACAGAGTTCAGCATGTTCTCTTATAACTAGCTTGCATAACCTTCTTAATATGGATTTGATGAAACGCAATTTTTTAAAAATTTTATTTATTTATTGGTGGGGAAAGGAATTTCACATCTGAATTTTAGATTTACAGATCTAGAGATCTGCTTCCAGTCTTGGGGCATTATTGACTGTGCAGCAAGTTTCAAAATCAAATTAAATGCATTGATTTGCTCCTGGGCAAGTCTTGCATGAAAGAAGCAGCTGTTTCTATGACTGCATCTCCTGAAGTTAAAAACAAAACAGAGCTTAACAAGAAACACTTCCTATCTGATGGAGATTCTGTCCCGTTACAGAAAATTATTTTTAGCTTTGATTGTGTACAATGCTAGAGGAAAAGCTCTTGTATGAGTCACAACAGATAAGCAGCAACACTAAAAAGGTAGCTAGCATTTAGCTAGGTTGCAGAGATGGTAGCAAAGGTGGCATTATGTCACCTTGGAAGGTTACAAGTCTTCACTTGAAGAAAAAAAAAAAAAAAGCCTGACAAAAAGGTGATAGCAGTCAGATTTTGAAAAGGAGCATTTCTACCTACTGTATCAAACCGATGCTCATTTCCTACTGCAGCACAGTACGGTATATTGCGGGATACATCCTTACCAACCTTTTTTGTCCACTCCTAGGAATATAACAATCCAGTCAGCTTACAGCATTACATATCAGCATCCAAGGACAGACCAGGGAATAAGACACTTCTACCAGTTCCATCTGCAAAACTCTCATTAATCAAAGCTGAGCACCACAATTACTCTTAAGCAGCCATGGCTGTTGAACCCTGAAGCTTTAACTTGTCATTTGAACAGGGGGGGTTTACTGCCTATGTAACCATAATTTCCCCATAATTTGGGAAAACAAAGATATGAAGTCAAGCTCCTCGTTTATTTCCCTTATTCTGTCTCAATCAGGAAAGCTGTAACTCCCAGGGTGAGATATCGCTGAGCAATGCCATCTATCACGGTACTCACTTTTCATTCAGTACAATTAATATATGATTTGCAGCAATATATGGATGTGAGGAAACTGAAGGAGTTCAGGTGTGGGGGGGGGACAGAGTAGAAGGCATCCTTGGAGGGGACAGTGATGGAGTCTCTGTTGGAGGAGGTTTCAGCAGGGAAGCATGGCTTTGTGAACTCAGTATGTGTGTGGTGTGTGTGTGTGTGTGTGAAGGACAGGCTGATCAGTGAATGTGTGTGTGGTAGCTGGGGAGATGTTAGAAGTAAGCACAAAGAAATAGGCAGAAGAGGTGATGAGCCATAGCAATAGTATATAAATAGAGAGGGAGACATGAAAGTGGCTGGCGTGCACCATCAGCACAAGCACTCTGCCTTCATCCCCCTTCTGTCACAGCTCCTTTGGGCTGTATCCCCAGCTGGGGCAATGAAGCACACTCAGTCAGGAGTCAATTAACTTCCTTCCGTACACCAGCAGGGACTGTCTTTTTCTCTTTAGAAATCATGCTCCCTAGGGCATAAAATGAGCTTCAATCTACAATAGAACAACACTATAGTGGTTCTGCTCTTGACTGAATTAACTGGGAATTACTGCAATGTAAACAGTAATTTCATAATATTCATGTAAGTTGCTAGATTGCGAAGTCACATACTATTGTTAATACTCCTGGAGAAAGGCTGCTCATGCACAGTCTTGCAGAAGGTTTAACTAGGAGAGCTAGGTAGCTACAGAGGGATTACTGTAACCATTTCCTGTGAGAATAATATGGGTTGCACTGCCTGCAACCCAATAGATCTGTGTGGAAAATTCTGCATTAAGGCTGGATATAATTCATGGCTCTTCTTATTTAAGAAACAAAGCAGGGAGCATCTCTGAACACAAGAGAGGGAAAACTTTATCTGAAAAATTTCACTGTCTTCACACATAGGAGTTTTTATTTCTATTTTACTGTTGTTGTTGTTCAGCATTTTCCCATTCAATTCCTGATGCAGCCTTCTAATACTTAAAGGGAACTTTAAACAAGAAGGGAAATCCACTTTTCACACGGGCAGATAGCAATATGATGAGGAGAAATGGCTTTAAACTAAAGGAGTAGAGATTCAGATTAGATGTGAGGGAAACCTTTCACTGAGAGGGCGGTGAGGTGCTGGCACAGCTGCCCAGAGAAGCTGTGGTGCCCCATCCCTGGAGGCGCTCAAGGCCAGGTTGGATGGGGCCCTGGGCAGCCTGAGCTGCTGGGGGGCAGCAGGGGTTGGGGTGGGTGGGCTCTGGGCTCCCTTTCAACCCAAATCCTTCTTTAATTTCTCCTAGGTAATTTTAAAATATGTAAATGGACACAAAGCATATATTTGCATTGTGCATTACTAGCAACTGGAGAGAGCTTATAATTGGGATAAATCTCCCAGCTGAGACCCTGACCTCACAGCAGTCAGTGATAACTGACTTCAGGAGGTTGAGATTCTGCTTTCAGAGTTTTATGGACAGTGTCAGCTTGGCAGCCTGCATCTGTGTTTATACAGCAGGGTGGATGCTGGATCCCATGCTCTGGCTGTTCTAGTGGGAATTGGGTTTGGGATTTCTTTGGTCATCTGTGGGCTGGGTAATAAAGATGCAAAATAAAGACATGTGGAAGAGCGTAGTAAGTAATTCGATGATGCAATATTGTTGTTGTATCCTCTTTTCCAGAGATGCTCTTTCAACACAATCCACACTGCATAAAACCTTTGCTTGGCATTTGGCCTTACCCTTGAAGGTCACAAGTCTCAGCTGTGACAGGGATTGCTGAAAGGCTTTCAAGATTGAATGAGGTGTCAAAAACACAACAGTAGCAATAAGAACTGTAAATATTTATCAATAGCTGAGTCCAGCTCATCTGTGCAAGCACTGTATCTGGAATATTTCTATATGTCACAACTGACTGCAGAAGAGATTGCAGAAAACTTGACACCAACTACCAGAAGGTTACTCTTCTCCAAAGCCAAAGCATTAACTTGTACTGTTAATAGTAAACATCTTGAAGAAAATAGTTATTAACAGTAGAAATCTGTTTCAGTGAACGCCAGGCAAAAATCCACAGCAACACTCCCATTCCTTGCAAAGAACCTGCCTGCTTCATATATTGAAAATATTTGAATACCTCATTTCTTTCACTCTTTCCCTAAGTACCTCCTATTGCCCAGAGCTGGAAACACCATAATAATCTAGACAGGCTTTAGTCTGACTCATGTATGCGTGCTTGCACATAAATGATTTTTGTACCCCTGGAGTTTATCTCAGCTTCTAATTAGTGTATCACTTGCTCCTTCCCACCCTGTTAGCAGTCCTCTCATAAGATCTAACCCTCACTCACCTAAAACTGCAAGGGGAAACACAAATGAGGCCAAAGTCAGGATGTTGAAAAGTCCGGTGAGAGTCAAGGCAAACCAAAAGTCAGGCAGAGTAACTCAGAAAGTCTGCACACTAAGCTCCTGCCCCACAAGCACAGGGAATGGAAGAATCCAGCACTTCTCTTGTCCTTCCCTGCAACCACTGAGCAGGAGTGTTTCGCCTGACAGCATGTAGCTTATATCACACAACAGGAATATCATGCAAACAGGAATTTAGGCATGTCTGCTCAACAGCAATTGGTGAAGATAGAAGCACCTTCAGCACAAATAAGGCAACTCCACAGCTCTCTGTCCCAGCAAGTAGAGTATCAAAGAAGTGTTTTCCAGAGAGCAAAGATGAGGAGTGTCCAATCTGGGAGCACCACAGCGTGGGGCAGTGTCTGATCACATCTGCTCAGAAGAGTCAAAGTGAATGACAGCTGTTCATTTACAATGAGAGTATGCAAGCTTCATCCAACTCATCAGTTGAAAAGAGCAATGAGAGCCGAGAAGCTTGGAAGACAGACCATGGAGAAAAGAACAGGAAAAAAAAATATTATTTGTGTTTTCAAAAAATAAAAATCTAGACTCTCTTCACCCCTTTTTTCTGTGTTAGGTGCTAGTGGTAGACTTATAGTCAAGCTGTCCTGTAAAACCCCCTGAAGGGCAGTCTCTTTCTTTCCTATCATACCAGGTGTCCCAAGAAAGGTATGTATTACTGCATTCTCCTCTACCTCCAAACCTGCTCTCCTACTGCAAACACACACTACTGTACAAGTGCTAGAAGGATGATTCTGAACACAGAGATGAAAATCTGCAACGTTAGAGATCAACCACCTCAATTTTGCTGGGCCCTGAGTCATAACACTTAATGAGGTACAAGCTACAGATCCCTGAGCTGACATTAAGGAAAATAAACATTGCTGTATGAGAAGCAGTGCTGAGGAAGCCTTATTTTCTACTGACTGGCACCCTACAGCTGTACTCTTTCTCTTCACACAATACCCCCTGCTTCCTTCCATATATTCCCTGTTGCTCATGCTTTCCCTCTTGCTTCTCCAGCCCCCTCACATCTACCAATCTCTGCAACCCACAGCTTGAGAGTGGCCTTTCAGTGTCTAAAGGGGAGCTGTAAGAAAGAAGGGGATAGACAAATCTTTAGCAGGATTTGTTGTGACAGGACAAGGGGAAATGGTTTCAAAGTAAAAGAGCAGAGATTAAGACTGGATATAAGTTTCTTACAATGAGAGGAGTGAGGCATTGGCACAGGTTGCCCAGAGAGGTGGTGAATGCCCCATCCCTAGATACACTCAAGGTCAGGCTAGACAAGGCTCTGAGCAACCTGATGTAGCTGTAGGCATCCTTGTTCATGGCAGGTGAGTCAGACAAGAGGGTCTTCAAGGGTCCCTTCTAACTCAAATGATTTTGTGATTTGATTCTATGAAGTGGCGAGGAAACCAAATGCACACAGCACATCCACCACCAAGCAAACTTATTCCTCTGTGGAGATTCATAACAAATGTCTGCTCTGAACAAAGTATGAATGGAGGAAAACACATGCCACAGAGGCTAACAGAGCAGTTTCTGTCAATACCCAAGGACAGCAGTATTGTGCTAATGAACATGTTGTTTACACCAAGACCAGAAGGCCTGTGCTTAGATAAACCCACAGCTCCAGTGACTTGTCAAG
Organism: Bambusicola thoracicus; assembly: GCA_002909625.1. NCBI lineage: Eukaryota > Metazoa > Chordata > Aves > Galliformes > Phasianidae > Bambusicola > Bambusicola thoracicus. The sequence continues at coordinate 69,163 of PPHD01000186.1, read as the reverse complement.
AGATCACAGATGAGGACATCAGCAAAATTAGCATGCTGCCTGTTCCATTCCTCTTGGTGGTACCTCTCAGATGTCCTTAATGTATGAACACAGACAAAGCACCTCACATTTTGCTAATATTTATGAAGCAGAATTATGAGGCCAAAGGGCCACACCATAACTGTTGGCCTCTAATTGCCCACAACAAATCTGCCATCACCAACACAGACATACTGCTGGGTCATGTCTCTTACTCTCTTCATTACACTTACGCATCACACTATATATGGCTAGAACAGAGAATGACTGTTGGTAGGTGAAATCTGTTGTCTTAAGTGTAAAACAAACAAACAAACAAAAAAAAACACCTTAAATTTCCCTAAGATCTCACTTCAAGCTTTGCTGTGCTAATTTCCTGCACCTGAAAGCATAAAGGCAAGTAATTACAAGGCTTCCTGCTTCTGATGCTGAATACAAACTCAGTCTATTGACCAGGTGTCCCCCTCACTCATTGTACATTCTCCTAAATGGTCACACTTACAAGTTGATTTTTATTATTGACGCTCACATTTGTTTTTATCTGAAGGTATCTGAACAGGTAGAAAGATTTTAAGAGTGAAAAGGGTTTAAAAACTGGCAGCTTTCCAAGGTTCTCTCCTTCATCTCCAGGGTCTTTTCTCCCAGTTTCTTCTGCTGCTTCATTGAAAGGAGTAGGCTGTCTTCCATGCTCCCGACTCCTCTCCCTAATTTCAACTACACACCTCTGTATCTAGTAACTGTCACAGCGATGAGGTAAATGATCCTTTTCTTCTAAGCATTCCCAATTCCTGCCTTCCCCTAGTCAAGAGCAGAAAACAGAGCTGCAAAAAGCCAGATTTCCATCAAGATGACTGAAGCATCAGGCTGTGACCTGTCACATCCCTCTGAAACCTATTTTTAATTGCTTCTCAAAACAAGCGCTTCCTACAGAGCCCTTCTTCCTCGTATTCAGTGCCTACTCTGTTTTGCCTCCACCCTCCCTGATGCTTAACATAATCTCAAACATTATAGTTATACATACAATGCTAACCCTATTTCTTGGGTTATCAGTCATTTTCCTCCACTTAGTAGATGCAGAGTTATCTTGAATTCAGTGTTGCATCCCTGTTCTTCAGAAAGTTGTGATATTCTCTTAGGGGCAAGCAGAGAACAAAGACCATCTTGTTGGGCATCTCACAGTCTGTTAATGCAAGCTGTCAGAGGGCTTTTACTGCAAAGTAGATAAAGCAGAGACACTGTATAGGTGGAAGCTGTGGGACATCTCACTCCTCAGATCCCCAGTGCTGTGCCCAAGGGTGACCACAGCTCCCCAGGTTTTTCACTGCTCTTCCCCTCTCCACTCATACCTTAAAGTGATTCAGAACAAATTGCCTTTTTCTGTTTTAGAGAGAGCCATGCTGTTTCCTCATTCTTTCCTGTCCACTTGTGATGTATTGATGGCTAGACTAAATGATCTTAGTGATCTTTTCCAACCTCAGTGATTCTGTGATCCCCAAGACCTCTATGACCAACTTCAGACCCCACATGGTCTGAGGTCCTTTTTGGAAACAGTTAACTCTAACTAAGCTAAGGGTTTTCCTTACTGTCCAGCAGAGTACAGTAGCAAGGATCTGAGAAAACATCTAGGCAGAAAGTCATTTCTTTGAATTCTTATTTTCATGCCCACTGAAGACTTTCAGTTTTCTATCTGTGCCACAACTTCCTGTAAACAAAAACAGTTGGAGCGGGAAAAGAGCCTCCCCATCTGATCACAACCTTTTCACAAGTTTGTTCTGGGACTACGCATAACTAAAGCCAACAATGCCTCACTGTACCTACTAGTAAGAAAGCACAAATAATACATGCAAAATTTGGTTTGCAAACAGCATCAGCTTACAGTAATGTGAATATTCTGTTTAACAAAAAGGCTGTCTAAATGCAAACTTTGGATTCAAAGTAGCCCACAAGAACTGTTTATGTCATTACTCATGTAAGGTTATCACTTGATGGAGGGTAGCGCAGTAATAGCGGGGCGACAAAGTTCTTGGGTACAGCAGACAAAGAAATGAAGGAAAAGAGCTGCTCACCTTTGGAAAGCCTCAGCTATACAGGGATCTCCAGCAAGAGACACCCTCCCCTCCACCACCAACCCTTAAATGAGGTTTGGGAAGGGGTTGATCCTGGCTGCACCCCCTTGCAGTCACTCGGGTGCACTGCATGCACCTGAGCTCCCCTGGGTTGGCCCTGCCTTCCCACCAGGTGCTTAATCACAGCTTCAGGCTGTGACCTAGCATTTCTGCTACAGCTTGCCAGCTGCTGTCTCTGCTCACCTAAGTGGAATATTTCTATCACAACAACTATAAGCCTTCCAGAAAGAAAGGCAACATTCATTTCATCTTATTTATGTGTATATGATAGCACATCAGTAGAAAATACTGATGTATATTATTAAATAATTGTACAGCCACAGCTTGGCTTGACCAAGGCATTAAAACTAACACCTTCACAAACTGAGGGCAGTTCTACATGCTTTTATCTGAACCTATATAAATTATGGAATAGTTACACTGTATGGTAGGGTTACTGAGTTTTCATAATCCATATTAACCCTGTAGCTCAGAGTGTCAGACAACAACTTTTCACTTCAATAGTTTTCAAAAGGCAAGATTTCTAAGCCACAAGAGAAAGAACCATCTTTCCAACACACATATTTCTGGAATAATAGGGTGAGTATACTGCTTCTTGCAGTTGTTTCAAACCCTGCGTTGGCTAACCCACACAAAAGGAAGTTGCTTATTCAAAATATTGGAGACATGATGTAGAAAACACACCTCACACTGTATTAGCAAGCCTACTAGTCTTTTGTTTTGCTATAGATGCCAAGTAACAGTTAGACTTCACATAGCAGAGGTCTGGACAGAATGTTTTCTGCAGCTGTGTTGCTGTTAGCATTGCCTGTGTATCAGCTGCCTGGAACCACTGATTTATACTATTTGGCCATCTCACAGTTCAGACATTAAGATTACAAGAATGCTGTTTGGGAAGAACCGCTGTAAGCTTCCCACGCATCTCAGAAGATAATGAGCACAAGACTGCCCCAGATATCAGCAGCATCACAGGAAACTTTCACTTAAATCAGCTGGGGTGTATCTGTGATCAATAGAACTGACACTTTGGTCTTGTCTTACCATACAAAACTTATTACTGTTTGTGCAATTACATCCTCTGTAGAGAAGATAAGAGTGTTTTCAGGTAAGAAATATTAAGAGAGAATGATTATATTATCTTTGAGAGCGTTCTCTCCTTTAAAGATAATTTTATCTGCTTTTAAATGTATCAGAAGTTCACTAAAGCCCATAAAGTTAACATGGGGATAAGTAGTTTTGACATTTAGATTTAAAAATAAACAATAGAAGAGAGACAAAGCATGCAGGGCATTATTGCCTATTACAACAAGCAACCAAACCACAACCAAAACAACCACCAGCAAAACAAAGCCGTTTATGCATACCTCAAGATTCTGCTGAGTTGTGTAACACTGAGCAGGAGAGACATCAGGAAGGAATCTCCAGGCTCAGCAGGACCAGCTGTTCTGCTGCCAGATGGGCAAAACTAATGACTCCTTCACTCCTTTCTGCAAAATGAAGAAAAAATTTTGATTACATTTGCCAACACTTGAATGCAAACCATGTAACTCCACATCTGAAGTAGTTCTACAGGCTGATGATGGCTCCTATAGCAGCTAGCTCTTCTGACAGTTTACTGACTCTCCAGAACTGTTTTAAAACTGATGAAAAGAAGTCAAACTGAGCAATGGTGTTACCGTTCTACAAAGTTTTAAGACTCTTCTATAAAAGATCCCTGAAACACACTGCCCTCAAAGCTTCTTGTTCTCAGAAGAAATCCCTCTAACTTTTTTGAATCACTTATACAGGAGAGAACAACAACAAACAGCTCTAAAACATTCTCTAATGGAAATCCTGTCAACCCTCACTTTAGGCCCAAGAGCTGAACTCTGTTTACTAATGAGGCTCAGGTGCCTAAGTGTGGGAATCACCTGCAAGCATAGACCTCACCTTTCTCAATCCCACCTTGCTGTTTGCCAGCTGTAGAATACTGTTCTTCCCTCTTTCTTGAGTGTGCAGCAGCCAAGCTTTGGCTGGGACTGGACTGTCAGATTCTTAGGGTAGACTTCTAAGAATCAGGAAAGTGTTCCTGTTCCCTCTCAGCCCAATCCACTGCCTCCTCCTAGCTAGAGAGCAGCTCAAGCAGTTCCCAGGCAGCTCCAAGGTCACAGTTTTCCACCTGATGCTTTACCAACACGTTCTGAACCATGCTAAGCAACTTCTAACTTGCAGTCATCTGAAAAACAATCGTTTTCTCATTCCCACTCTGCTTTTTCCCTATTTGTATTCCTCACCATGCTTCTGCTGAAAACAAAAGTAAAATATTCATTTCATTTTTGGCGACAAACTGACTCCATTTATTTCCGCTCTACCCTTGCTACATGACAGCCCCACTGCTTCATTTTCGTGATGGCTGGCGGTTTTTAATATCGTTTTTGCTGCTACTTTTTTTATTATTACTATGGCTATTAATATCCTTTTTGAAATCCATCTCATTTTGGTTCTTGACAATTTTTACTTTCTTCTTGAATTTTGTTCATCCTGGGACATCAGCCTTGCCATTGGCTTGCTGATTACTCCTAGTGTCTACCCTGCTGGTCTTATCTCCTCTTATGACCTTAGCCTTTTCTTAAATGTTTTTTCCTGTTCACTTGCATCCTCACTGTCATCAAATCAAAGATGCAAATACTTCAATTAAGCTTTTAAGCACAGCACAACAACCAGCCTCACAAAGATTGGCCCTTTAAAATAAAGGATTGTTTACCTGCCCCTTTCTTTTACCCCCTGACCATTTGACCCAAAGTAAATTTCTTAAACCACTGCTTTACAGTTTTCTTATCTTTTTACCAAATCAAAACTTCAAGGTGTCAGCACATTTAATTTGTTCAATGACCAAGTGGAAAAGAGGTGGGTATACATTTTCCTCTATACCTGGATTCTACTACAATAACCAGTGTGTTCTCTGTAGAATTAGTCCAGGCAACATTAGAGAGACCATTAACTGCATTACATGGGGACAGCAATCAATGAATTACAGAGGTTGGAAAAGACAACTGAGACCATCAGGTCCAACCATCAGCACATCCCCACCATGCCCACTCTTACAAGTTATAGCTTCTTTCTTTGAAAATGTGTTTTCTCCCTCCTGTGCAGCAACTGCACTGTAAGTACATGAGCAAAAGCACTGATATCAGCTGGAAGCTGTAGCATCATCGACCATGTGAAACATGAATTCATGGTATCTGCAGTGCTCTGTGCAACTCAACAGTCCCAGATAAAGCAATGCTGTGCCACAGGAAAGGAAAAAAAACCTATTTTCTTGTGATCACATCAGGACCGAGTGGGAAAAGTCCATCTGGCAGAGATGCTCTTGGACCATGTTTTGCTGCTGGTACCTGGTTGGAGCAAAGGGCTAACTAATGAGTTCATGACTCTGAAGGACTGGCAGTAGGAGACTGCATCCAGCTGATGTGGCAGCTGCCCCTTAGTTCTTGTAATATGGGAACAAGCAGGTGTCTTGTTTGCTTCCCCCATAGTGTGCTTGAGGTCACATACCCCTGCCATGTCTTACCTCTCTGTGTGCCTCTGTCAGACTTTGTGACAACTCAGTTTATTTAAGGAAGAAACTCCATCAGAAGCTTTGAGGATTCCAAGTACACAGTATCTACTGGATTAGCTTTATCTACATGCACGCTGATTCTCAGAGAAGAAAAAAAGTAGACTTCTGAGCTGTGGTTTCCAAGCTGTGTGAAGTCCTCTCCTTTATTTTGTGTTTTTGAATATGTCTACTAATTCTTTTTATAATGCCTCTCACAAATGCCCCTCAAATGAAAATGAAATGTATGAGTACGCAGTTCCCTGGGTCCTCTTAGGGACCAGTTCAGAAGTGGGCACCACGTGTCCCAGTCCCTGCGACCTTGAGGCTAATTTAAGCAGAGCCAATCAAAACACTAAGTTCTTCATCACAGTTAATAGTTAGGCAGTTTCATATTGGAGCTTCTCAGGAGCTCCTGCGTGAGTGCCATCTGGTCCTGTTGATCTGTTGTTAACTGTTTCATAGGTTTGTTTTAAAAAGGCTTTTAACATCATCTCAGTTTGAGACCTTTCCCCAGATTTGCCCAATTAAAGTTTCCAGGATGGCAATTCTGCTGAGCTCCAGCGCTGGAGCAAACACCAGAGAGCAATCCATTTGGCTTTCCATCGCCCTGTCTTCCTTTTACTGTTTGATCATTTATCAGCAACAGGGAGCTTCTGCCAGAGACCTCCCGTTTCTGACAAGTTTGAAAATTTTCTCGTTATTACTTCCATGCCTTTGGTGTGCTGCTCCCAGTAAATGTCTTATTGCCTATTGCTTTCTTATACTTCTGCATTTCCTTTGCCAGAACGTGTATTGTTTTCTAATTTCTAATATTTTTCTCATTTGGACGTTCCTGTCTATTCTGAAACAAATCTTCTTTGTCCTCTACTTTCCCTTCCTTTGCTGTTTATCTGTGACAACTCGGAATTTTTGTTTTCAACAAGTAATATTTTCCTCCTCTGAATTTCAACATACTTTTACATTTTTACCTAAAGGAATTCAGGGTCCTTTGGATTAAAACAAAAATTTCAAAGTTTATCTTTAAAAACGTTTTCTCAGTGGTGCTTTTTGGCCCATTTTTGAAGCTCTACATGGAGACCTTTGCAGGATTTTTTCTTACTGTGGACCTGCTGCATCTGGGTGCACTGTGCTCTCTGTGCTGAAATGTCCCGGTGATATTTATGTCCGCAGAGATCCCCTGCTCATGGCCCAGGATGACACCAGGAGCTGCTTTTTCTCAGCTTTGCTCTCTGCTTTAGTGCTGCAGAAGGAGTTATTTACAGCATCTACAAATACAATCTCTGATCATATTTTCTCATAACATTCACCAGGCTGAAGGACATCACTGAGGCCTCAGGTTCCCTTTGTTTTCAGCCCTTCCGTGCTTTCTAATTTTTCTTCCCACTCTTCAGCCAAGGCCAGCAGCCCAGTCACACGGTTTGTTACTCTTCTCCTTTAGGCACAGGATCAGATGGCAGAGACTGTGCTTTAGTGAAGCACTGGCAGAGGTTGCCCAGATAGGAGGCAGAAGACCCACCCTTAGAGACATTCAAGGCCAGGCTGGAGGGGGCTCTGAGCAACCCGATGTAACCGTAGGTGTCCCTGTTCATTGCAGGGGAGTTGGACAAGGTGGCCTTTAAGGGTCCCTTCCAACTGAAATGATTCTATGATTCTACCCCATCTGCCACGATGACTGATTAACCTGGTCCGACTCCAAGCTCTTTCCAACATGGAACAATGTAACATCACCTGCAATTCCCTCTGCAGCTGAGAGCTATGCTGCCCCATGGCTCTGTTTATTCTCCACATTGTTGCTTGGTAAGTTCCAATATCATTACATCAATATCATCATGTGAAAGCCCTCCCCTTTCAGTTTCTGCCCTCTATTCATTTAACTTGAGGATTTAAGAGTTTTACAGAAAGGCCAGTGTGTATCTTCTGGTCCTGGCCTTGGCGATTAAGGTTTGGGTTTTTATTCATAACTGCTCTTTGTTGTCTGCCTCAGAAAATTAATCAGCTTCAGCCCTAATGTTTTTCTTGTTGCGTTTGTTATTTCTCACCAATGGGGGTGTAACACAGCTCTATATATGGTCAGGAAAGATCTTCAAGTAAATTGAAAGAGGTACAGGATGTTTGCTCACTGACATCTCAAAGCAAAGCCAGAGAGTGCTCTGCTAGGGTTTGGCTCTTGTAGCGTGAGCTGTTACCATTTGGGGCTATTGTCTATTAATTAACAGGACAGAGTTGTGCAAAATCAGTCCTGTCAGGAAGCAAATAAAGCACGATAGCTTTGAAAATACTCACAATGAATCCTTGGAGTGGCCTGCAGATGATGAACAGCCAGCAAAGCACAGAGGCCTGCCAGGGGCCCGGGCTCCCAGCAGCAGGGCCTAAGAAACCTATTACTGTGATGTGGACACACAAAGCAACTGGAAGTCTAACAGCTCGGGCCTCATCCTCAGTGGGGCTCACAGGGCCTGCTCCATCAGAACCCCCTGCACCAGTGGGGCTCACAGGGCCTGCTCCATCAGAACCCCCTGCACCTCACTCACTAGAGAATCAAAGGAGCAAGCTTCCAAGAAACTACACTGTGCACCAGAGACATTACCACAGCATGCCTGCTACACTGCCAGACTTCACTGCCCCAAGGCAAAACCGTATTATTTCCTGTGACATGACAGAACCTACAGATTAAAAATTAGAGTGTTTTGTAACTTATATATTAATAAAATCATATACTTTATGAAGGCTGCTCCAAAAGCAATGCCTCTTAATTTATGTTCACCCACAACACCAGAGGTGTATGCTGGTGGTATGGCAGAAGAGGTTGGACCTTCCCGCCAATATCTCATTACATGTTGTTGCACTGTGACAGATGGCAGCAGAGGGGCAGTCTGACACAGTGGCATCTGACATGGGAGTGCTCATGAAGCAAAGGTGTGTCACTGAATTCCTCCAGTCAGAAAAAATGGCACCCACTGACACTTGGATGTGAGCACAGAGAGGTAGTGTGGGTGATGCTGTTGACAGCAGGTCACCTCTGGTGTAGATGTTTATGAGCATAGCATGCAGGTTCTTGTCCATTGCTGGCAAAAATGCAGAGCTAGCAGTGGTGGCTTTGTGGTCAAATAGTGTTTTGTAGCTAATAATTTGCTCTATTAAATAGTGGTACTGTGCTCTTTGTATCTGTTGTACTTTCCATGGAAAGAAATAGATGGCATTACTTTTGGAGTGACCTACATAGTACATGCTATACTATCCAGCTCGCTAGCTGACCTTCACCATACACAGCGCAGGATGCAAAAAGCCCTGAGAAACTCAGTGAGTGCTGAGAGTGGTTAGACCACGAGTGTTGCTGTGGTTTTTCAGCACCAGAGAAACAAAGGCAGATAGCTGAAAGCCTTGGTATAGTGCATTGTGGCCTGCTGAAGTGCATAAGTGCTCTACAGTCCAGACACACTTGATAGACATATATGTAGGAACAAGATAGAGGGAGTCAGAAAGCACAGCTGACGCTGGTCCTGGCAGACCATTGGTATGCTTGTGGTCACATTCTTTTCTGGTAAAAGAGTCTTTGCAAAACTTTACAAAGCTGCAATATATGCGCTATGAGCAATTCCTCATTGTGAGGAGAAGTATGGGGAAAAACACAAGATGTGTTTCTGTAAACCACTGAGATTAGATAAAGCAAACGAGCAAGGAAAATATCATGACTCAAAAAATCCACTCCAAAACTCAAAACGTACCAACAGTACAGTTTCTGTGGAGAGAAAAGAAGAGCTGATCTTGCACCTTCTTTTCCCCTCTAATAATGAAGCAATTCCTCCTTCAAGCTCAGACATGTGAGGTAGCTCCACAGCCTGTGATACTACTGTCTTTTAAAGAACAGAATCAGGCTGAGGAAGAAGAAATAGTGTAATTGCTCTGAGTTCTTTTCATCCCACCCATTCCATGATGAGTGAAATGAAAACACTTCCTTGGAGGGTCCGCTAGCACAGCACTCCCAGAGATGTTTTGCCCTCAGTTTAGATAGTCATGGTTTAAGGTAGGGAGACACAGAATGGACTTTCCATCAGCACAGAAGGAATACGTTCAGAGATTTCTGGTAGCCCAGGAGAAGCCGCACTTGCTCCAGGACTTCCCAAGGTCCAGAGCTGAGGGGTCATCTACTGTTAGGAAAGTATGTAACTTCCTTACCCAGACTATCTTCTTTGTACCCTCCTTTTTATCGACAAGATAGGTTGGCCAGTCATAAGCGCAGCTAATTTGCAGTCTTCCAGTTATTACTTCTCTTCAGATTTTAATCCAAGAGAATCAGCTTACAGCCTATTAAATGCTTTACTCACTGCCTTGCTGAGACTCATTTGATTCACTGATGGGTTGTGAAGATTTATTGATTTTTCTGTCATTTTATTATATTACTCTTACACAATAGTCAAAAGATGAACTACAGTCTAGTGGCTAACACAATTAGCACACTGGCAGAGGTAAAAGTAGGCAGGTTAGACCAAGGGAAAGGCATTCTGGAGCCATCAAAGGAGATGGCTGAGGCACTAATACAGCTGCTCATGGTTATTTCTGAGGTTCCACCCGTGACAGGTCGAAGACATTGTGAAGCCTGGAAGAGGACAAAATACCATGTGCCAAATTCCTCTTTAAAACAGGAAAAGAGAGAGCCCCAGGACTGGTGGACACTGGCTTCACTTTACTGAAATGAATGCACCGCCAGTGACAACCCTCTGCACTTTGCCAGTCAGCCAGTTCTCGACCCACTTCACAGTCCACTCATCTATCCTCAGCTTTGTTATAAGGATGTCACGGGGGACAGTGTCAAATGCCTTTCTGAAATCAAGGTAGACTACATCTACTGCTCTCCCCTCATCCACCCAGCAGGTGACAACTTCATAGAAGGCCACCAGGTTGGTTGAGCACGACCTCCCCTTGGTGAACCCATGCTGGGTGCTACTGATAACCTCCTTTTCTCCCAGTTGTCTGGAGATGGCATCCAGCACAAGCTGTTCCATCACCTTCCCTGGGACAGAGGTGAGGCTGACTGGCCTATAGTTACCTGGCTTCTTCCTAGGTGCAAGACTCTACACTTGCTTTTGTTAAACCTCATTCGGTTTCTTACTGCCCAGCTCTCCAGCCTGTCCGGGTCTTGCTGAATGGCAGCACAGCCTTCAGGCATGTCAGCCAATCCTCCCAACTTTGTATCAGCAGCAAACTTGCTGAGGGTGGCTCACTGTGTTGTCTTCCCAGCAGATATTTGGGTGGTTGAAATCCACCACCAGGATGAGAGTCTACACCTCTTGCAGTTGAAACAAGAAGGCCTTGTCAACATGTTCCCCTTGATCAGGCAGACTGCAGTAGACCTTGAGCATCAGATATCCTTTTTGTTCTGATCCCTGATTTAAAGCCTCAATTTCAAGCTTTCAACCTGTTCATGGCTATTTCTCAGAGGCATCTCTTGGCAATCTACCCACTTTGCAACATAGAGGGCAACTCCCCTGCCTTGCCTATTACTCATAAAAAGCCTGTAACCCTCAGCTGCCAGTTGTATGATTCACCCCACCGTGTCTCTGTGATAGCAATTAGGTCACAGTTTTCTAATTCCACCACAATTACCATCTCCTCCTGCTCATTTCCCATGCTACATAATGGGATAAATAACATTATTAGATAAACAGATAAATAAGAATGTGAGTACAGTGTCTTGACTGAGGACAAACACTGTCTCTCTCCTACTTACAGGGATCAGAGCACCCCCAAACCTGACTGAGCATCTCTGGTCTTCATGTCAGAAGACAGCTCCTCCAGGGAATGCCTAGTAGAATGAAAACCTGTGAACATAACTGTGAAGTATGCAGAAATGGTTCTTCTGATGTAATATTTGGCAACAAACTTTAGTTTCAGCTCACTTTCAGCCTAGAAAACTTGTATTTCTTTCACCAAGTAATTGTTTTGATAGAGCTTCTTATGCTTACTTCATCCAGCATTTTGTGTGCTGTTTGTGTTAGAAAGACATTTTTCTGTTCTCAGCAGATGGAGAATTCTGTAGCCGAATAGTTTTGGATGTTATCCCAGGCCTTTTTTTCCTCCCTTTCTCATTCTCCTTCTCTTATACATCTCCCTCAGACTGAAGCAAGCTTTACACAGATTTGGAGGATTTTTGATTTCACAATGTGTTTGAAAAATAAGAGTGACTTGGGAGATACAAAACATAGAATATGAAGCAATGTCTTCAGCTATGAAAATGTGAAAGCCAGTGTCTTCTTACGGAGTGTATACATTAATCTGGTTCAAGAAGCTACCAGTTGCATCTATATTCCAGTTATTCCTACAGAGGCATTCTTATCACGACTCCAGAGAAAGAACAAAAGTAAATGAATACATTTTCAATTATTTCCTCTTCTGCTTTTCCTGAGATGTTCTGTTGTTCCGTTGCCTCTTACCTTCACTCCTCTAATGGCTAACCAGACTACCTTTCAGCTTGGATTTAAGCTTGATTTTCCAGACTTTGGTTTCTAGATTGGTGTTAATTCATGTAAGTGTACTACATACTACAGATACATGGAATAATGAGTTAAAAACAACACCCAGAGTTTTATTCTTGCTGTGGTGACAATGACTCTAACTTTTTCCTTTAACACCTTTTGCATTAGGATCCTGCTTCACAACTCTCACAAAGGTACATGTCTCTAAGGGGACTCAATGGAAAGAGTCTGAACTGTCCCAACTGAGCAGCTAGTCCTGCATCTTATAGATAAAAGAAATAGCATTTTCCTCAAGTATTCCCCTCATCCCCTATATTTCTATGCATTTCCTTATGTCAAACATTTTCTCACATGTTTAGCGCATCTCAATGTCTCACACATCCGTATTATTGAATACATCTGTACTCACCTCAGGTTTCCCAAGCTCATTTCCTCAGACGTTACTTCTGAATGTAAGAATTCTATGTACATTTTAAAATTAAAAAAAAAAAAAAAAAGAGAGAAGCCATTTTCCCATCACCTCCATGTACTTCACTTAATGCCCCATTCACTCAGTTCACTGAGGTAAATTTTCTCTTCAAACTTCCTTAAGAGTTACAGGGGACAAATAATTTTTTTCTCCAGTTAAATGACTCAAACTAACAGCTTTTGTGTTCACCTTTCATTACAGAAGAAAGCCATGAGATATCAATCCATCTACAGAAAAATAAAACCAAGTAAGTGATGGGAAGGGGGAGAATGTTGGGACAAGGACCCAAGAAAATACTTCTTACTTGAGCACATGTGATATTTAGTAATGTGTTACAGCTGTTTGAGAGCTTTAAATGGAGTTCCATCACTGAGAGATTACACCATGCTGTGTTTGACTTTCCAATGAGCGCAAGGCCATTGTCTGTACAGGGAATTTTTCACGGCCAATCTTTCATTCAGGCAGCCTGACTATCTGGTCAGTGTCCATGCAGTGCCCCTCTGCTGTCTCTTCTCCACATCTTGAAGACCACTTATTTCTCCGGCCCCTTGCGAAGAAGTCCCACAGACTGGCCACATGCATCAAACTGTACCCCAGAAGCCTCCTAGGCATTATTTCAGTGGTAATCAATTATTTGCCCCCCGTAGTGGTTGATCAAGTCTGACTACAGGCTGAGTTTTGACCATCTGGCTTGCATGATATGATCATACCATTATTTTTAGCTATTAAATTCATGCTGTGGAGATACTGAAAACAATCCTACCAGCATCCACAATGCGCTCTGCAGGAACTTTCTGATTACCAACAACAACCTTCTCTTACATCCCATAGCCCCCAAAATCCTAAAAATAAAAGGTGTGGAGAACAAAACGAGTATTCTAACATTCTTTTGAAGTAGGTACTCCCACATACTCACGCAGTTTCCTTCTTCAGAAAAGTGCTTTCTGTGAAAGGGTGTTCCCAGTTGCCCTACAAACCAAGGGTAACTGTACAGCAAACAGGTGTTGGATTGGAAAGATGATCCTGTTACAAAGCAGAAATGAAACAAAGATTGTACCTATGTCCTGAGCTCACCAAAAAGCTCCCAGAGGGAGGATCTCCAGATAGAGATCCTTCCTCATGGGGAGTCAGCCTTTAAATGGGGTTTAGGAGGGATGGAGCCAGGCTCCACCCCTTCCGGTCACTCAGGTGAAATTGCATTCACCTGTGCCCCTGCAGCTGACTCTGTGCTCGCCTCAGGTGGTCAATCAGAGGTTCAGGCTGTGATTCAACAGTTCCCATACAGGTAACCAAGACTCTAGCCCGTGTTTTTTGCTCTTTCCCTTGCTCCTTGGTTCTCCCTAACCAGTTAGATTTCTCTCCTTTTTCCACATATCTCACTGGTTATGAATACACTGTAACTAAACCAAAACCCAGAATAACCAAGGAAATGCTACTGCATATCACAGTACCATCCATACCTTTCTGAATTCACACTAGGTATAGAAGAAAGGACAGAAATAAAAAAGAGGAGAAAGCAGTGATTCAGAGGTTATCAATGACCACCGCCTGAGGGATCATGGGGAAATACAGAGAAGATTGCTGCTCTTCAGAAGCATGCTTCTTAAGCATAATGGAGTATGTGCACTGCTTAAATACCTACAGAAGCTGATTATGTGAGGAAGCCTGGAAGGAGGACACTATAAGCAATTACTATGCATTATGAGGAGAGAAAAAAATACCCACAAGTTTTCCTCTCTATTTACAAATGTTGTACTCTGTAGCCTATAATTTAAAGAGAAGTCTTGCCCTTCCCAGACCCTTCACCATTTTTGTAGCCTTCCTTTGGATGCTCTCCAGTAGCTTTGTGCTCTTCTTACATTGCTGCACCCAGTGCTTGAGGTGAGGCTGCACAGCACAGAGCTGAGTAGTTGTGGAGTCACAGGAAACTTACTGGTGGCATATGCTTATTATAAGAAGATATTGAGGAAGGAAGCATATTCAGAGAGGCAGCCAAGGCCCGGCAGTCAGAGATGTTGTGAATGAAAGGGGTGCATTATCCAGCTCCCTGCACTCAGCTGTGGCATGCTGGCTTAGAACAGAAGGAATAATTCATTCATTTGTAGAAAGCCAATGAGGGTCCAAGCTGGGGAAAGGCTGCGTAGAAAATAACCTGCGGCTATTTTAAGCTTAACAGTTGTTTCTCCTCTGGCTGAGTAGCACACTGATAAGAACGACCTTACACCTGCTGACTTCTGCCCACTGAGAAGCACAGCAGGGAAACCTCTGAGACCAAGTAATTGTTTCCTAAAGTTCAGTGTTTCATGTCCAAAAGCAGCAACTTTAAAACCCTCTGGTTTATTCCTGCCTTTTAGATTTACCCAAGCATCTCTACCTGCAGCTACTCCATTGATATTAATTTTGGGGAAAGGAGTTGGAAGAACACCAGGGAATGACATCCTCAGTATGTCTGGAGAGCAGTTCCTGAGTAGCCTTCGTTTCAGAGCAAGATCAGTGGCCTTCCCCAGAGATGAATGAGAAACCTCAGAGCTGATGAGGGTGGCTCACTCCCTCTGCTCACACGCTCCTTGACTTCTTTCCTGAGATTAAGATGAAGAATCGCGTGGCAACTCTGATAACTCTGTTCCTTGTGCTGCCTTATTTGCTGATGGCAACATGCAAGAAGCTCAGCTGCTGGAGCTTGCTGTAATTCCAGGAAGGCAGGTTCTGCCTTGTTGATTATTTTTTTATTTATTTTCACTACCAGGCCACTCCAATTTATTATTTATCATATAGCAGTGTGGGAGACTTCTGGGAGCCATCTGACATGTGTACACCTTTCACTTCACCTTGTTAAGCACTGTAATAATGGGAAAGGATATCAGAAAACAACTCATTCTCATACTTAATGGAATTATCACAGTTACTGCTATGAACAACCCTGTGCCTGATCATTCAGTCCTGGCTGCTGTTTCAACCATCTTCCACTGAAACCCCCCCAGTTACATGGGAGCACCATGTGCAGCTGTGGTTATTGATGCTTGTGCAGAGGTTTGTGATTAAGGCCTGGAGAATTTCTCTCTAGAAAACAAAAATCAGACATTTGGAGATGTTTCTGAAAAGGTAATTTGATTTTACATTTTCCCCATCTTTAAAAATAAGTGATCTCTGCTGATACATGTCTTTTAATCAGAGAAGCACTGTTACCTTTCTTATTGTTTATCACCTACCAGGGCTGAATTTGAACTGATGAGAACAGGATACAGCGTTTGATATCAGCTTACAGTACAGTTGAAAGATCAGCTGCCAAAATGATCTACATATGCACACTTGATTTGATCAGCTCGCATCCTTCAGTTCAGAGAAAGGTAGTGCCTATTTGTCATTATTATTTTGCAGATTGTGTAGAACTGTCACGTGCTTTGCTTTATTTCAGCAGTACTTGAATAATGGTAATGCCTGACTTGATAAAAGGTGACTCGTTCAATATTAACACTATCTAGACAGCATTTCCAGTAAGCAAGAATCAGGAAACACCCTGAGAGCTGCACGCAGGCATCCCTGTGGTCTTTCAGGAAATACAGGAAGAAGTTACAGAAGTGACTTCAAAACTGACACCACTTTATAGAGAATAATCCATTTTTTTGCAGATCTCAACCAGCCTAAAGCAGCGAGGGTATACGTAGCAGTCAGTTATAAAGCATTATAAAGCAGTCATAAAGCATTTCTGGTAGTACGGAACTGTTTCGTATGGTAGATATTGTTTTATTGCATCGATTTATTCCATTTCGTTAACTTTCCTGCTGAAGAGAAATCACTTTGTATGTTGAAATCCTTCAACAATATTTAAATATAGACCAGAATTCTGGCCTTGCTGAATCCAATGGCAGATTCCCAAACCAGATTATAGTAGGACAAATATATCACTTACAGATGGAAATTAAAATCCATTCAGCCTTTAGCAAGCTGAAAAGCTCCTCTGTTTTGTGTCTGACATTTTTATGGAGCTGGAAGACAAAAACCTGAGAAGGATAACAGTGAATCAGATCTATCCTGTGTGGCAGAGCAACAGGCGAAGCCCGTAAGCTCTGGACTATGTGTGAGGCTCAGGGCAGTGCAGGTGATGCCTACTCTCCTCACTGCCTGGATCCCAATGTAAGGGGCTCTCAGTGGAGTCCTGCAGGAGACCAGGGGTGCAGCAATTGAAGATTGCTCTGCAGCTATTTGACATATGCTCTTTGAAGCAAGGGAGGGGAATTGCCCAATTTACACCAATGGACAGAGCATCAGCGAAATCAGTAATCATAACCAGAGTGAAACCTAGTGATCTGTGGTTGTAGGCTCCCTAGGAGGCGTTTGGAAATACCATTCCTCAGAAGTTATGCATAGCAGGTCCAGGCATGGCTTTCAGCATCACAGCTTTGGTAACTTGAGTGGCTGCTGGGCAAGAGAAGGACAGAAACTGTATTTGGGAGGGAAGAAGCAGCCTGGATGAACCATCTCATTTCCTAGTGAGAGCCATGGGTGTTCAACCTTTTGGTTTGTCTGGATTACACTGAGTGAAGAAGAACTGTCTTGGGCCGCATATGTGTAGACTGCTCCAGAAGTAATGCCGCTTATTTATCTCCATGGAAACTATAACAGATACAAGGAGAAAAATAACATTATTCGATAGAGCAAATTCTCAGCTACAAAACATTGTTTTTCATCATAGTCATTACTGTTAGCTCTGCATTTTTTGCCAGCAATGAACAACAGCTGCATGCTGCTCTCGTAAACATCTATACCAGAGGTGAGCCACTTTCACCACTGCTGAAATACATCACTTGTTGCCTCACTGAGCTCACACCCACAGTTTGGTCTCCATCAGCGTTTAGAAAGTGTCAACAAATGTCAGTGGGTGCCATTTTTTCTGCATGGAGGAACTCAGCGACACACCTTCATATGCACTTCCATGTTGGATGCCGTTGTGTCAGACTGCCCCTCTGCTGCCATCTGCCACACAGCAACAAAACATAATGGGATACCAGTGAGAAAGTTCAACCTCTTCTGTCATATGACCAACATCTGCCTCTAGCATTGTGGGTAAACATCAGAACATTGGAGGCATTGCTTTTGGAGCAGTCTCCATAAAGTATATAATATAGCTAATGTGCTTCATCCTTCAAAATGGTTGTTCACAAATGTATATACTGCCAAAAAAAAAGTGATGTGAATAAAGTGGGACTGTGAAGTGAGGGGTATTCCTCTTTGGTAAAAGAGGGCTTATGGAAGTCTGGTAAAGAGATATGATCGCATATTTCTTGAGTTGAATGTCTGATTGCAACTTGATACATTCCATTTGAAAATTCACAACTGAAAATGGAATCACAAATATACCAAAGAACTGATGATCTTTTTTTGGCCATCTTGAAACCTGCTCTCAAACGCAGCCCATGGGCAGAGGGTTGGCCATGCAAGCAAGTCAGCAGTCTTCTGCAGCACTCCGCCTTCTTACAGTTTGCTCTCAGCATCAATGCGCAGGCTGGGCGTTCAGAGAGAAAAAAAAAAACTTTTGAGCACGTAGAGTAGAAAACATGTTACTGAAATAGCACTGGAGGTCACAGAAAAAGCAGTTTGTAAGCTAAGCAGGCTGCCCTGTTACAAAAGCTTTCAGGTTTTCATAGCACTGACCAAGGTATCGCTGGAGAGTGGGGTCTGTGGAGCTCATTGTGAGCGGTTTCTGGCAGCTGGACAAAATGCTTGTGGTTGGCAGGCCTCTCGCAAGGCCATTGAAGGAAAGGATATAAAAAGAACACTGTTTTTGGATTAACCAGAGAGATGGGCTGCACTGGCCGGTCACCACGCAGTGCAGGAAGGAGCGGGCTGAGCTGAGCTCCCTCATTCACCACATCCTC
This sequence comes from Bambusicola thoracicus, assembly GCA_002909625.1. NCBI lineage: Eukaryota > Metazoa > Chordata > Aves > Galliformes > Phasianidae > Bambusicola > Bambusicola thoracicus. Next base: position 50,624 of record PPHD01000186.1, on the reverse strand, counting down.
TGCTTCTGTGGAGCCAGAAGAAGGCAATCAGGGGCTGCTACCAGAACAGAAGGCCTACATGAATCTTCCAAAGTAGCTGATGTGACGTGAGACTCGTTCGGAAAGTGCTTTTCGTTCTATATACAGCTCAGCAACAGAAGCTTTTACTTTAATCTTCTCATTTCATAGTGCCTGGGGTGGAAAAAAAAAAAAAAAACAGCCTCAGCCGAGTGCAGCTTTGGTTTAAAAAGATTGCATGGCAGCTCCATTGGGTATTTAGGTCCAGTTAATTCCTTATAACGTGAGAAAATTTCTAGTGACATCTGGATTCCCTTTTTCCTCCTCCTGGCACACTCAGTCTGTGCTCTCACCATGAAAGCTCAGACCAGGTTGAAATATCACCTGCAGGGGCAATTTTTGGTTGAAAAAATAAAAGGGTTTTTTTTAATGCCAGCCTTTACTGGAACAGGCTGCCCAGGGAGGTGGTGGAGTCACTAACCCTGGAGGTGTCCAAGAACTGTGTGGATGTGGCACTGAGGGACGTGGGCAGTAGGCATGGTGGGGGTGGGCTAACAGTTGGACTTAATGATCTTAGAGCTATGTCTTCTCCAGCCTTAACAAATCTATGAACCTACAATCAATTAATGGCAGCCCAGATCCTCATCTCAAGAACTCCAGTCTCTATACTGTTTCTTTAATGAACGTTAGAAGCAAGGCTTGTTTTTTCATTACTGAATAAAGCAGAGCTCTATTAGGCTTTTGGATTGATCTTGCTTCCCAGTCTTCTTATTTGTAATGTTTTTTGACAGACGTGCTCAGGCTATTCTCGTTGCGAGAAGAAACAGGGAACAGCATCGGATGAACTTGTTGTCAGGTTATTATTTGTCAACAAGATCAAGCAAAGCCCTGCTCTCCTGGAGAAATTGAATTTCCCTACCAGCCAGGCTGAATACTTCCAGCCAGTATCCTGCCACCTCCCAGCAGACCTGTTTTTAGGCTCACAAAATTTCCTTCAGTCTCCATCAAACTCTTTAATATACTCATGAGAGCATACTTACACATCCCGTTCCCCAAATAATATTCAGATTTAAAAAAAAAAAAATCTGTCCAAAGCATGAAATTACACTTGGTGTGTAGCGATAAGACAAGGAGTAATGGCCTAAAAACTTGAACACAGGGAGTTCCATGCAAACATGCAGAAGAACTTCTCCACGGTAAGAATGATGGAAGATTGGAACAGGCTGCCCAGAGAGGTTGTGGAGTCCTCTTCTGTGGAGATATTCAGGACCCATCTGGACACCTACCTGTGTGACCTACTGTAGGGTACCTGCTTTGGCAGGGGGGTGGACTTGATATCTCTTAAGGTTCCTTTCAACCCCTGTGATTCTATGATTCCCAAGTATTTGTCTTTAGTGACTTTTAGAAAAAAAGGCCTCTGCTCTGCTCTGCACATCCCTCCTAATGAGCACAGGCATCAAGAAGGAGAGAAGTGGCCATGCTACCTGCCCAACTGATTGCTATTGCTAATGAACCACCCCGATTAAAAGCTGTTCTCATCAGTCCATAGTGGTGTTCTGAAGGGAGATCCTGTAGTAAATGAGATCATCAGTGAAATGATCATTAGTGTGTGTAGATTGTTAAAACCTTCCTGAAAACTGCTATAATGGAGCTAGAGTTGAAAGTACTTTTAATTAATTTTGAGTCAAATAATCCTTGGGATGTGGAAGTGATCTGCCTCTATCCCCCCAAAATTATACATCGAAGAAAAGGGCAAGAGGGATGTCAGGACTGATTAGATAACGAATAGCAGGAGGTAATTAGTTGCTCAGCTTTCAAGGAAGAGGTGGCAGAGAGCACTGTGAATGTGAGCGTGCAGATGGCACACAAACGGCCCACGGCCTGGCTCTGCTCAGGGTCCCACAGACCTGATGGTTCAGGGCATGTGAGTGCCATTTTGGGTGCCAGGTGACTCCCAGGGCCTTGGATTGCCCACCAGCCCCTTCCATTGACAAAAGAGAGCTAGACAACGGAGGCAGCTAACGAACTCCATAGGAGTGTAAGGGAGAGACATACAAAGAACAGAGACTAATACTGACCTTACATTCCTCCAGTTTAGCCTACACAGTCCCACCTTTGCCATGTGGGTGGCATGTGATGAGTTGGTGTGGGCTCCAGAAAAGCTCCTTGAGCACCACATATGTCTGAGGTCTGAGGGAAGTGTAATTAAAAGCACAGATTTTGACACATCTGAAGGAAACAGGTAATTGTATATGCTGAGATAACCCCTGAGTTACAAGAGAGGAGTCTACTAGCCTGCATAAATGGTCAGCAGAGCATTGTACTGAAAAATGAGAAAACAGTAATGTGTGAGTCCCCTTGCCTCAAAGGAGGCACCTCTATCCTGCAGTCCTTTACTCAGGTAACCAATCAGTCCTTCCAGTTCTGCAGAACAGCAGGAATTTACTTGCCTTGCACTAATTATCTGGATATGTTAACACATTCCCTGCCATGACTTGGTATTGGAGGAAGCCTTTAAGACCTTCAGAACTGCATCTATGTACCAGATGCTTGTTTAATGAGGCCTTCAAGAAACCCAGCTAACAATCATTAAACAGAAAACACAAGATTAACATTTAAGAGCATCAATTACTGACTTACTACTTTAACAAGCTGTTAATAAATCAGAAATTCCCAATACTTTTCTCTGTGGGTTTTTGTTTTTTTTTCTTTTTAACTCGAAGTCACATTTGGTAAAAACAATAACAGTAGATAACAGCAGCCACTGAAGCAATCAACAGAACCTAGCATGGTGTCTCCCACCTCCTACCGCTTTCTAAAGTCATTGCTCTAAACACACTCTTCCCTACTGCACAACAAGGCTATTGCAACCATCACCGAGCATGCTATAACTGCATGTATGGCCAGCACCAGCTGGTTGTCCAAAGAGGGGGGGATTTGGCTCTAAGCCACAAGAAAAGAATACAGGACTAATCTTTCCATTCTACTTCAGTGATGCTACCAGCTTTTGACTGGTACTAAGCAGAATGGAGCCACACAGGCACCCACCAGTATGTGCAAACCAAAAGACAATTTACCTGGAGGGGATGTCAGCAGGTAAGCAGAAAGCCTGACCCAGACAAGACTGTGGATAGGATACCACTGTTAAAACGTTCTCTGGACATGCATCAGGGCCTTGATGTCTCCCTTGTAGTGAGAGGCCCAAAACTAATACAGCACTTGAGGTGAGGCCTCAAATAGTCCTACCCTGCAGTTCCATTAAAATGCAGTCCTCCATTTCCATTTCCCAAGTTACTGTTTAGCCTGCTCCTATCCCACACTTGGTTCAGGGGCCACCTCACCACACACTATGAGAGGTCAGTGAGGTGAGAGCTGCAGGCCTAAGCTCAGGGTCAAACTGCACCTCAACCAGTTGCACATCTTCAAAAGTTTCCATAAACAAGTCTCTGAGACAGCAAGCCAGTCCAGAGTGGTAGAGAGCTTTGCAGACCTGCTAGCCTACAAGATAAAAGAGATTTCTGCCCACTGGCATCATGTGGGAAGCAACTGAGCAGAGCTTGCTGGCTGCAGCTGCAGCACTTTGCAGAGGCAGCACTGGAGGTGCCTTGCAAACGTGTGAAAAGGCATTGGCAAGGCAATACACGCTGTGATAGTTCCTGTTGGCTTCATCTTCTGTCCCCATCGCCTATGAAAGGATTTCTCCAGGCTGATCCCACCATCCAGAGGTGGAGCAAGAGCCTTCAAGAAAAAGGCAAAAAAAAAAAAAAAAAAAACAAAACAAAAAAAAAAAACCAAAACAAAACAAAAAAAAACCCCTCAGTCATTTAACAACAAATTAAGACCAAAAACAATTTATAATCACTGAGGTCAAGACTAAATGCCTTGGATTATGTTTCACTTCATTTTAAAATCACAGAACTATAGAATCATTAATGCTGGAAGAGAACTCTAAGATCATCTAGTTCAACCGTAAGCCCATGGCTGTGACCACTCTAAACCACATCCCTCAGTACATCCACACGGCTCTTGAACACCTCCAGGCACGGTGACTCCACCACCTCCCTGGGCAGCCTGTGCCACTGCATCACTGCTCTTGCTGAGAGGAAATTTTTCCTAATATCCAACCTGAAACCAACTTACAGCTCTTCTCTCTCAGCCTTGCCTTGGCCCTTTGCAAGCTCACACAGCATGGCACCTGATTAAAGCAGCACTTTGAGAGGCAAAAAAGGTCAAAGGACATGCTATAAGTCAGGCTCTGTCTCCCTTACCTTACACTGTACCTTCTGCATTAGGTAGAGCATGTGAGATCATGTGGTTACTCCAAAGCCAGCACCTCAGGATGAGGTTCAGGAAATGCTGAGCCACAATCCAAATTCCTGAACGACACAGCACCCTCAGGTTTGTGCTCCTGAACTGTCATGGTGGATCCCACATGAGCATCAGGGTTTCCCATACAGGGTGAAGTTTCAGGCAACAAAACACATGCTTTACACATCAATTTTGTAGGTATTTCTAGGTGCTTATCCATCTTATAGATAACTAAGGCCTGCAGCAGGCAGGCAACCACTCACTCGTGTGCTCCAAAATAAATAATGTGAAAGACAGGACCCCAACCATACCCTGACACTCCATATTCAACCTGTTGACTGCCACATGTTTGCAAATCCCTCTATGGCATTTGAGTTTAGCACAGAAGTGAGCTTACATAGCTCTTCTTTACAACACAGAAATGCTATTCCCGGTTTAAGGGGACAGAAGTATGGGATACAGAGATGGCAGTGACCACGGAAGACCACAAAAACTCTGCCTTCCCTGCACTGGGATACCTGCCTCTGTTTGGGAAGGAGCACGAAGTGCCAAAAATCCTCCCATCACATCTGGGATGCTGCATAGATAGCTCATATCATATAAGCTCACAAGCGCTTAACTTCCCAGCAGAAAAGAACCATTAACTTCTCAGGGAACATCTCAACAGCTTCAGCTCATGCAGAGTATTTATGAGACTTTGGGAGGGATGTTCATCCAGAACAGCAGCACTGCCACCAAGTGCTGAGCCTGACCACACCACCTGCTCTGCTCAGACCAAGAAATTTCTAGCCCTTGTGCAAGAGCAGCAATGCCATGACAGGCCAGGAGAATGCAAACCAGCTCATCTAGAGTGTTTTCCAAACTATTCCATTGGATACAGTACAGTAAACATCATTTCCTTTTGAACACATGAGAACAAAACTTGGGGTTTTTTTTAGAGTTATGTTAAGACTTTTAATTTGTTTTTCTTTCAGTTGTGTTTTTGTCTGTTTACCACTGCGGGGATTTTTCTTTTCCATTTTCTTTTCCATTCCCAGTACCCTCATTGACTTGCCTGTACAAAGCAGAGTGCGGGAGGGTCTCACCGTCAATGCTGCCATGGGATGCCAGGACTCCTGCTGACAGCCTTTCTGAGAGCTGAATCCACAGCCAAACCTCTGGGGATGGAGCCTCCTTCACTTCCCTCAACAGAACACTCCAAGACTTGACTATCCACTCTGTACAGAATTTCTGTATATCTTCCTGATATGCAGTGTAAACCTCCCCTGGTACAACTTCGGGCCATACCACTTGTCCTATCACCGTTACCTGAGAAAAGAGGCTGACTCCACCTGGCTGCAGCCTCCTTTCAGGTGGTTGTAGAAGTGATGAGGCCTCCCCTGAGCCTTCTCCAGATTACACCACCCCAGATCCCCCAGCTGCTCCTCATAAGCTGTTTTCTACTCCAAATCAGCCAGTCTCCAGAATTACTCAACCCTAGAGAACAATGCTGGTGACCTCCATAAAGCGGGCTGTGGATTACTGTGCTATGTTTGCTCTTAGGAGGGCAACAGTTCTGAGCAGTTTAGCCAAACATGGTTTAAACATTAATCACGACTCTTAACATTGCCAGCTTTAGTTGTTACTGCGCTCGGCCTGCCTGCTGGATCAGCAGAAAGTTCACAGGCCAGCCGTGGGGTCAGCTCTGCCTCACCACACTCGAGCCCAGTACACACTGCCCTCACGGCCTACCTGTCATGACAGGCCGGTGCTGGTGAAGGGGCCACTGTCATCCTGCCTGACTTCCCTGCAGTTATGGTGCTCCCAAAGGAAGGAGACTGCACAAGGGGAAATGGCTTCAAACTAACGGAGGGGAGATTGAGACTGGATATAAGGAAGAAGTTTTTTATAATAAGGGTGGTGAGGCACTGGCACAGGTTCTCCAGAGATGCCCCATCCCTGGAGACAGCCAAGGTCAGGTTGGACAAAGCTCTGAGCAATGTGATGTAGCTGTAGGTGTCCTTGTTCATGGCAGGGGAGTTGGACCAGATGACCTTGAAGTGTCCTCTCCAACTCAAACCATTCTATGATTCTATCAGATTTGGTTGCCTTCATCTTGGCAGGCTCAGCTTTCTGGCCCTTTTGAATGCACTCACAGTCCCTTACTCATATTTCAGTTCAATTCAGACAAACTTTTTCACTTTTCACCTCTCCAGGATGACCCGGGAAAGCATTTCACTGCACTGGTGACCTCCTGAGCACACACACAGGAGGGAAATGCTGTTTTTGAGGACATTTTTGAGAGCTGAGTGCCTCACACAGGGTACACAAGTCACCCAGAGGCAGGAATGTCCCCACAGATCCCACCAACTGGCACAAGGGGATGGTGGGACTTCACAAGAGAGGGACAGCCATGGACACAGCCCAAGACACCCTTCATCTCCTGTGGCAACTCTGCTGGATTGCCGCAGAAGGCACCACTCCTATGAAGTCCCTTGTTTATGCTTCTATTAGGCAAATTACAAAGGACACGATGAATACAAAATGTCGCTGCCCATGAGAGGAATGAGCTGGTGCAGTGAGGATAATAGGGTTCTGAAAAGGATACCAGCTTAAGATTGCCTTAAATTATATCAGGGGACATTTAGGCTGAATGTCTAAGATGATGCAAGAGCAGTGGCACAGGCTGCCCAGGTAGGTGGTGGAGTCACCATCCCTGCAGGTGTTCCAGAACTGTGTGGATGTGGCACTGAGGGACACGGGCAGTGGGCACGGTGGGGGTGGGCTGATGGTTGGACTGAATGATCTTAGAGATCTTTTCCAACCTTAATGATTCTGTAATTCTGAGCATCTTTCCCATCTGTTCCTTGATTCCCTTCCTCTGTTCTCTGGAGTCAAGAAGTGGCAATGGGAACTGGGCCGTGCTTCCCTCCCTGCTTCCCTCCCCTCCAGGCTCCCAGTCCCCAGATGCTGCCAGCCAAAGGATGCAGCCATGCTGCTCCAACACATCTCTTCTGAAGATGTGCTGAGAGGCCACTGCCATACTGGAGTGTGGGCTGGGAGAAAGAGAGCTGTCACTCTACTGTCAGGCAGAGGTGACAACAGCTCCTGTAAGGCAAAAGGCGAACCGGTCAGCAGTAATGCTCGGCCGAACAGGCACTGGGCTCAGCTCTGGGTAACACAAGGGAGGTATCTATGAGAGGTGGAGGGAAATGCCAGAACATGGGTCCCGCCATCCTGAACTCCAGTAAAGCTGGGTGCTCCCAGTTAAATGGAGAAAGAGAATCATCACCAAGGAAAAGAGAAAACATTTAGGAAAGGAAATTTATTTTATTGAAAAAAAAAAAATTACATTTCACTTGTACACCATGAAAATATTCAGTTATTTTCAAAAGAAGAGGTTAAGACTTCCACAAGAAAACCACATTCTTTATTACAGCATTACTCTACGAGATGAGGCTCTGGTGGTGTCTGCACTGGGCATTTGTCACTGAACAGTAGCGCAGGACTAAATGTGCTTTGGGCAAAAACCCTAAATATTGCCCTCTTCCAGATGCTACTCCTTCTTGAAGATATGACGCTTACTTGGCCAACGTTCCATGATTTCTGAATTACACACAACAGTTCTCTACTCAGGTAGGTCTTACAGAAATTCACAGCCATCCTTCTCCCCCACTTCTAACAGTCTTGATTCGTGTTTCCCATTCAGCCGGCTACAAATGGCATACATAATGTCATACCTGATCTTCTGGTAAGAAAGCAAGATTGAAAGGGCTATGTGACACTAATAATCCAATCACTGACAATGAATTGTAGTATTAACATGTGAGACTGAATTTTCCAGGACTCCCCTATGTTGCTACACCTCCAGCAACAAACCCGATGGCTTCCTTCCCTACCAAGGCATGTAATCACAGTGGCTGTCAGCACAGGAATACATGTGCTTTGGCACAGGAATACATGTGCTTTGCTCAATGCAAGGCCACAGAATAGAAGCACCCGCCTGTGAGTGGTATCCCAGTGCCATTCGCTACAGCTACATGGCAAGCACCATGCTGTGCTCCCAGTCACCTGTGCTGGGCTGTACTGCATCGCTTGGCAAGGCATCTTCTGAAAACTCCTTATGAACCAGAGACATTTGGCACTATAAGATTCAAAAATCTGTAAGCAGAAATACATAGCAATGCCACATATCCCCAGGTAACTTGCCTTACTTATTGATTTGACTACTCACTCAGAGGGGAAGGGAAGGAAAAGAGCCAGACGTGACCAAACCTAACATCATGCAAGTGCTGTGAAAGCAGACTTCAGATTTTCTCCACCTGGATGTTACTGCTATGTTTCCTAGGTGGATAACTCTTATTATATGCTGTTTTCTACTTTGCTAGGCACAAGCATCATACAGGCTACACGAACAGTCACAGTAACTCTTGTTAGTACTGTAATGTTTTTGCTGGATTTGCAGCTAGACAGAACACCAAACTTGGATTCCTACATACGTAGCTCTTCTTTCAAGCACTTGGCTGACCAGGATTAACTTCATTACTGCTAACAGTGCAGCTCTGCAATTCCACTCTGCCTGTCCAGCCTCTCACTGCCAGGAAAAGCAGCAATCCCAACCTCCGAATCTCTTGTCCAGCCACCTTCCCTTTCTTGTAGCAGCACACTCATCTGTTCCCTGGATGAGAATGTTCAGAGAGCTAAAGGAGCTGAAAACTTCAGGGTTTTTGGATGGGTGAGTTCCCCAGTGGTTTAGACCCCCCACTGCACTCACTACAGGGTCAGGCAAGGACCAGGGCCAGCACAAGTGATGGACAAGGAAGATGAGGATGTGTTTCTACGGTGTAGTTGAGCTGGGTAAGAGAAATCTACCACAGCAACTGATAATCCTGCGCTTTTCCAGAGCACAAGAAACTTGCCTAAATCATCCAAACAACGCACTTGTAGTGTGTCCTTCTCTCCATGAACTGCAGACTAGGGGACACTCAAGGCAAAACAAGGTTCTTAGAAGGGAGAGAATGAGCATCCTGCTACCAGAGCTAGGACAGCAGCATGCTGCTTATCATATGCTTTAACTTCAAAGTGAATAGAGTTGTGCTAAATCAAAGTTGTGGTACTGCATTTAGGAAGGGACAACCTCACAGTGCCCTCATCACTCGCTCAACTCAGGGCCACCCCTCTGTCTTCCCAGGGGAGGTGCACTCTGCCACCACCACGGCCACCACGCACCCGCAGATCCCCAGGGGAGGAAATCACAACACAGCCAAGCATGCGAAACATGGCTGCTCCCTTCCCAAATCTCTCCCCCAGCGATACATTATTCACCTAAGTGATATGTTTTTTTTTTTTGCCGATTCAGCAAAGCATCCAGAACTTGGAAACTCATGACAGAAAAACTGACAAATTCACCCCTACTATTTTCACAGGAGTGATTTATTGAGGAATGTGGCAAGGATACTGCCTTGTTTCTCAAAAAGAGACATAATGAATAATGCTCACAGTCTCTCCAGATCATCCGCTATTGTGGTAGAGGGCCTTGCCCTGCAAACTGATTTATGCCACAGACCCTTTCAGACTGCCTATAAAATCCCCAAATGACCAAACAACAAGAGAGAATAAAGAGAAAACAGGACTGAAGGGCTTGAGCCCGTCTCCCAGCCATAGGAAAAAATAGAAGTCTACAGTGAGATAAAAAAACATGCCAACAGCTTGCATTGTGACTGAATGGGATTTTGTTGGTAACTCAACTCTTCTGAAAGCCAATGTATGTATTGAATTTAAATTCAGATCACTCTCTTTAAATTCTTGCTACAACTGACAGACTGGAGGAAAGAAAAACCCAACGTTTTCTCCCACTTAGCCCACTCATCTCTCTGTTGCACTCATTCAGTGCAAACAATGAAGTTAGCTTGGGCAGCGAGTGCCGATCCAGTCTCTAGGCTTGTTTGCTTACGTGGTGCTCCTAAGGACCAATGAGATTGCCCAGTCCTATTACACGAAATAAGCGAATCCCTCACCTATCTTTATTGTGTCCCGGATGTATTCGGTACTTTACTCCACCGCTAAATCTAAATTCTTGGCTTATGTCACCACTTACCTGATTTTGTCATGGATAAGGTAGCAATATTTAGGGTTTTCTTTTTATACAATGGTGTCTACCATCCTATTGCCTCTCTCTACAATCAAGCGTACAAGCCTTACTGCAGGAAGAATACAACTCATAACTGACAACCAGAAAACACGCAAACACTACAAAAGCCTACAATTCCAATAGAAATTAAATCATTTGCTATTACACAGAACGTTGCTGCTTTTCTGGCATAGAATTTGTTGAGTTACTACATACGTCTCAAAGACAATCATTGAGATGTGTAAACATAGAACAGGTCCACCTAGTCAGTACAAAGCACCGCACAAACTTTAAGTACATAGAAAGTTTGCTCATAAATATTTATTTGTTTAACAATTCAGCACTAAAAAAATATGACTTAAAAAGGCATCTTTTATTTAAGTTCTTTTAGTTTGTCCAGGGCTGGTGGGGTTGTACTGTCCCTACTTTATTACAGCCACCTGACTCTATTTCCATACCATCTTACTTTTCAAGAAGAAAAGCCTAAGTGTGGCTGGGACCCAAAGCTTCATCACAATCTATAAAAATAGAATTCTTTAAGACTTTCTACGTACATCCTGAAGGCCTGCACAGCCAGCCCCCAAGTTTTATTTCCCACCCCCACCACATCGCAAATAAAGCCTCAACATACACACACGCATACAGACACACAGAATACATGTATTACACTCTTCTACACACCGATTTTTCTAAATAGCAATGCAACCACAAGGGCAATAGGTAAGGAATACACATGACTTCAGTGGTAACATATGGCTCAGCCTTCTCATATTGCTGGTATTCTCCGTCTTAGTAATGTGCTGCCTTATTCACTACTCTGCAAAAGGTATATTTATTACTTTTATTTGCATTGTCGAGGCATTAACTCGGGAATGCTAATTTAGGAACATACATGGGAGCATCCCATTTGCATCGAGATCTGCTGTTGCTGGAGCAGCAAGCACCACACGGTTGGCTGGTGGTTTCGGGGCTGTCACCCGGTACCGGTCTCAGTAAAGCTGACGGGAGCATTCCTAGGCTGCTGAAAACTAAGCCACATCCTTTTCCTTCCTGGAAAACAAGAAAACTGGCTTGGGCTCTCCTATAAAGATGTGTATGGACACAGCAGCTACCTAGCATCCTGCACTCAGTGCCCTTCCTGGCAGTTTAGGGATCACTCCAAGTTTCATATCGAGCCTTGTAGATTTACCTTCAGTCTGCTCCTGCATACAGTTTTCAGGCTTGTGATTGAACATGTCAAAAAGCTTACTTCCCATGGTTTACATGTATTTAATTGACATGTTTAGAATGCCAGCAGGCTACAAAACTACTCAGCAGCAGGCTTCCAATCATCAAAAGCACATCTTTCAAAAAGGGCAGCAATCCTCCAAGTAATTTCTCTTGGAACTCTAATAGCTGAATGCCTAATCAAGGATGAATTGTGATATAAAAGAATGGGTTGGTTTTTTTCAGTTTATGGAGAAATACTTTGGATTCAGTGACCAAAATCTGTAACGTTCGTGTCTCAACTTCTAGTGGGCAAAGACAGTCAGGAGAAGTGGCTGTCTGTGATATAAGCCAAACTCCTCCAGCCAGTACAAGAATCTTCTCCAATAACCACTGCTCTCCTTAAATTGGATACCTGCTCTCCTCCTCCTGCAAACTGGCACAGCATACGCAATGTAGAGTGCTGTCAGAAGCACTTGTTCTGACATGCAGAAACAATTGTTTCCAACTGTACAGTCTTGTATGCTCTGCAGAAAGATAAAAATTACTCTGTGTGAAGGGGTGCTCAGCTAAGTGCCACACAAGAAACAGAGCTGAAAATGAACTGTGATCCTTACTTCAGGCCTCTTTTCTCACCTTCTTTGCAGAAATAAGGAGCACATCATGGGGAGGTCCTGCACATGCAAGTACAAGGCATACAAGAGCAGTGCTGCGGGTGTCAGCAGTTGTCTTCCCATGAAACTTCCCAGGAGAAAATCTAAGACAAGGATGTTATTCCCCTCTAGAGACTTATTTCCTTGCAATGAGATGACTGTGGAGCACAAAGGTACCTTCTTTCATTAACTATCCATTCTCTATACCAGGATATATCTAATTAAACCTTTAATTACATCCACGTATTCAGCAAGACTATCAAACCGTTCTTGATTTGTTTAATTCTGAAATGATTAACATATCCCAAAATAGGATCTAACGATTTGTGTGTACAGTATATTAAATGTAGTTGCATTTATTACAATCTTCCTTGCCACATAGTTTAAAATAAAATATATCAATACAATCACCAGAACAATCTCAGACAACGAAAGAATAGCATCCAATCAAGATACAGTAAGATACTCAAAAAGGCAGTATGAGTAGCTGGAAACCTTGGTCCTCCGATTACGTTGTATAGCACATTGATCAGAGATTTTCAAATATAAATTAGCAAACAAACATTAAAAGTTAACAATTTCATATCATAGATTCCTTAAAGGTTTATATCGAGTGTGAACAGTATTGATATTAGCACAATGTCTTTATGCACGTGTCTCTCAAAGAGGTAACAGGGAATTTTAAGTATGCAGTAACTATATCCAGGCTCGGAAATGAGTAGAACATTTGTAAACAAGGTTTGGTCTTTCCTGTACAATGGCTCCACAAATGAGTGCAGTAATCAAAATGGCTGAGCACATACGCTGAACAAATCACCCCAGAAAAAAGGATCCAACACAAATCACTTCCAAGTAAGTGAAGAATGGTGGGGAAGTCAACTGAAGTCAAACACAAGCTGCTCACCGTTCCCATGAGGACATGCCCTTCAGTATTAGATGTGTACCTCACCACTAACTTCATGTGTACATGTGCCCTTCACACATACACTGGGGAGCATGCACAGCAGTGAAGCTGGCATCCCCCAACCAGCTTCAAGGCTGAGCAGGGGCCGTGGACTAGTGGGCTACAAGCCACCTTTCGTGCTCTTAGGGCAGTCGTGAAAGACTTCTCATTAGTTATAGACTCCACTTTCTGTGCTAAAGTGCTTTTTCTTCTGTAACCATTTGGGACCTAACCTGGTTTAGGTTAACCATTTTCCTTTACCTAGGCAACTGCAAGTGCATCAGACAACTCTGATAGTTTTCTCCAAGTCCATCAGTAGTGGGCAGCCATCTAATACTGAGATACTTTCAAGAAGCACCCAGACAGTAAGAATTTGTTTTGTTTCGTTCTATAGATATTATCCATGGGAGGAGAGGCAGGAATAACGGTTGGACATGAATGCACTGAGACTTTGAGTTCTTTTCTGCAGATGTCATGAAAAAGTGCTCTATAACACCGAATCAATACAAATGCATCTAAGTATTACATACGTATACCTTGACATTCAAAAATACATGTTTGCCCACTGTGACTTCAAAATGTCAGCTACAGAATATATTTACAGGTGATTGTTGATGTTTGTTCCAGGCAAGAAACATTAAGCACAATTATTCCCAGAATACATAAACCCAAACTAATTTAGATCAGGGCAGCGGGAGCTTAAAAGAGGTACTACACGAGCAGCTCCCAAGGAGTCAAGCAGAAGCAGCAAGCAGCCAACTGTTACAGAGCCCACCTAGTACAAAATACGAACTGCTGCAAATTGAGCTTGTTAGTAACATGACCTTCTTCTTCTTGTTTTTTCCCTGAAGCTACCCTTACTGTGTCCATCCCCTGTCCAGCATGGCTATGCCACAGACTTCAAGAAAGGTGTGGATTACTGCTGTGACTCTCCCTTCTTTGGAGCAAGAGGGAGAGATCACATCTGATGGGTATAAGCCGCTCCGGCAAACACCTCACTTTCTCTTTTATGGTACGATCAAGGTTGATTGTGGTTAACAGATAAAACCTTCTTTGTAAGGTACCTATATGTTTCCTAAATTCCAAGCTTATTTCAGTGAAATAAAGATCTGCCTTTCTCTCAGTTCCCCTCCCTGAAAGCCTACTTTTTTAGTGCCAAAAAAAAAAAGTGCTGTCTCACCCTTTCTTAAAGGGCTTTTCTGTAGTACAGACTTAGAACAGGTGGGGCTTCCTTGACAGCAAATTTTGACAGTGCATAGTTAACATTGCTTTAAAAAGAAAAAAGAAGAAAGAAAAAAAGGTCCATTTGAAGCTTTTCTCTACTGCTGATCCCCTGCTGTGAAGAGCTTCAGAATCTCAACACTTGACTATCTCTCAAGGATGGTGACTCCACAACCTCTCTAGGAAAGAGGCTGTGTTCAATGAACACTGTTGCTTCAGTGTTCATTCACATTCATAGTCTTTTTTTGTTTCGTTTTTTCTTTAATGTTTCAGCAGAACTTCCCCTATTTCAATTTATGCCCATTGCCTCTCATCTTCCCACCAGACACCACTGAGAAGAGCACGGCTCCCTCTTTCTCACTCCTTCCCATCAGATCTGCACACACTGGTAAGACAGTTCATGTCGTTCCACGTGCTGGACATCTGCCATGAATTCATCTCCGTTACTGACCGCTAATTTTAGTGACTGTTCCCATCACCAAAATTATTATTGCTAGGAAGTTATTTCATGGCAGTGGTTACTACAAACCATGGCAGCAGAGTCACATTTTGTAGTTCACTTCGGTGTGTTTTCTTTTTGTCTTAAAATTCTCATCTCTTTTCTTTCTTAATTTTTAATGTCAGAGGTATGAGAGAAAACAGAACTATTAGTTGTGGGGAGTTAAAAGCTGGATTTTGCCTCTTACATATACTGCAAAGTGTGTTCACCCCTTAAATTTCATTTGCATTAGAGATACTGAAATGAGGGATTTCAGAGGTACATTAATTATGAAATCCTACTCTACTAAAAAAAATCTCTTCAGTTAAAAGTAGCCTTAAGAATAAATTACTCCTCTACTAAGTGAAACCAATCAACTTTCACAGCGGCAGAAAATCCACAAAATGGTGGGGTAAATGAAGTCTGCAGTGGCAAAAGCAATGTCCTGACCAGCTCTGCTGGGAACTCTCACATTATGTAGGTGACACTCAGTTAAGCAGCTGTGATGAGGAACGTGCAGGAAAACTATCTGGCAGACATCCAACAGTGAGTTTCCTGAGCATACTCACATCAAGAAGAGCCCAGAGCCGCTCCTTCCCCTAATACAGATTTGCTTCATGAAGAAATCTGCTTCAAGCATTAGTGAAATTTTTATCTGCCTATGACATCTAAGGAAAAATATCAAATGAATTTGGACCTAAAACACACTAGCTCTCCCCTTGGGAGAAGCAAGAACTTCAGTTTCATACAGAAATCAAGAGGAACTATGAGTCCTCAGTACTTGTCAGCCAATCTCCCTACTGGCATAATATGTGGCTCTGATACACAGGACACTGAAATTAGTAAAAATTCCATTTTGAAGGGTAATGAAGCTAAATTTTGAAATTAAAAATGTTTGAGAGCTAAATAATAACACATTTCTGTGATCTCTGCCCAGAGTAAGTTGCAGAGAATTACATTATGAGCAAATTTTGTATGTTGTCCCGAATTTGGTAAACATATGCAATTTCCTAATCCACGTGTATTATTGTTATCACATTGCTTTGTTGATAAGCTGCCAATAGCGCTCCCTATTGCTACGTGGAAGTGCTCTACACAGTGTAAATACATCCATGAAGAAAAAAATGATTGCTGTCAGGCTTCAGAGTAGGAGCTGCTTTCTCTTTTGCCCTTAGTTAAAAAAAAAAACAAAGGAAGTGTCAAGCCTGGTCTCAGAGGTAAATCTACAAACTTGTAGTCAGTGCTACTGAATGAATATATTCTCTTATTAATGAAAGTGTTTCTGGAGGAGAGTTTTGGAAGAAAAACACGAGGGCACCTGTGGACATCAGAAATTAGCAGCCACTACCTGCAAAAACTGAAAACGTGCAGCTGTTCATAAGACAAGAAACAGGAGCAGCTATCAGTAACATTAATGACAGACACCTCAAGGTCACTTCAGAGTACTTAAATGCCAAACATCTTCAAAGTACTTCTACACACATCCAGAGCTTTGTGTGTAGTTTTAACCCTGCTTAGTTTCGTAGCAGCTGAGATACTGAATACCAGAGTAGGTAACCGTATCTCTCCAGGAAAAGGGAGCTTGTAGCAAGCTCCATTGGCACTAGATGCCATCTTGAAATATATTCTCCAGTCAGTCAAGCGTTCCATTAGCAAATTCACATCTGAAGTCTTTGGCAAGGCAGGAACATTGTACTCTCTTGCCCTGGGAAATTACACACAAAGTGAATTTGACAGCCATTTTGATACCTGGTAATATGCTTTAATGCATACTGACTCTGTTTTGTTTTTAAAACCGAGCAAGGCCAGCACATATGTTTGAGAGTGGATATCTGCCTATGCTGGGCACTATTTCATGAAAGTCAGGTTTCTGTCACAGATCTAAGGCAAATATTACAATTTACAGGAAAGAAATGAGGACATCGATACATTGTGCGTTATTGGAGACATACAGCCTTTATAACACAGTAGCTTTCACTATGATCTCTGGGTTTTCTATGTCCTTTTTGCTTTGGACCATTCTCAGTTCCAGATCGGCTGAGTTTGGTTTGTTTCCTTCTCCAGCTTGTGCTAAAAAGATGACATCAGAAGGTCAATAAAAACAGCAGTTTGAAAGTAAACAAGTTGCAATGTCTGATACCCCACTATATGTTTTCTCTCTCCTCCCACTTTCCTTACTACACTTGCTAAAGGCTTCTGAAGTAAAAGATGCAGATCAGCACCGTATTTTCTCAGCACCCCAGCTCTGCAGGACCTCTCTACAGAAAGAACACAGCTCTGCTGTCAATTAGAAAGACACAGAGACATGCTTTGGGAACCCGCTGTTCTAATCTGGATCTCCTTAAAAGTTGATAGACACGGGAACTCAAAGGTAAAAGAAGCTGGAAAAGTCATACTTCACATGGCCAATATGGCCAATATGGCAAACAGAATGTTTATTACTGGTTGACAAGCCTTTCTCATACCAAGCGCATGCACTAAAAGGTAAAGTTAGTTAGCCATATTTAAAGCAGAATATCCCCTGCACGTCAAACTCAGTATTTCCTCTAGTTCTTCCACCACTGCTTTGCAGAACAGTCAAGCACTGTCAGCATACTGCAGTCCCAACATAAGCTGAACAGTGACACCTTCAGTCTGGTGCTGTCAAAAACAGGGCTGAAGGACACAGTAAAGAACATATACTGACAGGACTACCTAGCCCTCATTCTCTAAATTCCCTGGGAGCTTCTGCACTGAAAGTTACCTTTCTGTGTAAGGAAACCCAGAAAGCTCCCTAAATATTTCTTCTGATGCAAATCCAGACAAAGAGAGGGAAGAGCAAGGTCTGAATGAATTACCTTTTGCACTCTTAATGGTCCTCTGCAGAACATGTTGCATGGCTGACACAGTCTTTTCACATGCCACCTGCACATTACCATAACACATTTAGGTTGTAGTAAAACTTCAGTTTTACTGCTCAGTTTAATAGTTTACTACTACCACTCAGACAAACACAACTGGCAGGACACAAACAGGGTGGCAATGAGGTAGTTTGGAAAAAGAAGTTTTTTAGATTTTCTTAGCTCTACCCAGACAAGTATTGGAAACCATACACCCGTATCAATGAATCCACAGACAGAAGAGAAAGAAATAGAATAGACAAATGGTTTTCAATGCTTATTATGAAGTGAGGATAAAATGTATCTGTAAATGTACATGAAATCTCTAGAGACAAAGCACCTTATTTGACAAAATTACAAAGTACTGAAATTGACCAGGTCAAGTTTTACAAGCTAAAATCTTGTAGGAAAAGGGACATTCTACTTTCTCTGCTCTGAAGCGAGAAAAAAAAAATTCTAATCAGCTGAGAGTCCATAAATAATAAAGTAGATTAAAACTAATTTAAAAAGAAATGAAGTCTGAACTTGCAGACAGGTGAAAAACCTCCCCCCTACCTTCAAATTGTTTGGATGTTTATGTGTCCATGCCAAAAGCATAGCAGCAAACAAGTCTCCCGTTCCAACAAAGACAGCATCCACTTTAGGAGATTCCACTCGAATTCTCTGCGTTATCTTGGTACCATCTGCATTAGCTGCAACAGAGACACATTTAAGTAACAGACCCAGCAATTAATACAACAGCACTTACTATAATTTAAAAACGATAATCAGATTTGAATTCCTCTATTGTTTGGAAGGATTCCAAGGAGCACTGTAAACTTTGTACCAGTTCTTTTTCAGTTCAGTCCCAAAACTCTGTTGAGTAGGATAGCATTTACAACTTACGTACTTCACTTAAGCGGGAAGAGGGAGCTAGCACTATCACTTTCATGAGGAAATGGGAGCCTAAAATGTTTCATTTAGACTGCAGCAGCAGTTTGCTCAGATGCTGAGCAAGAGAATCTGTTGAATCCTAGGTGGACCATACCCAACCAGAATCTAGACAACCTCTAGAGTAGGAACAGCTATAGGCATCAGCAGAGAATATCTGATCCATGCGCCGTATTGTTCCTGCCTCTGGAATTATATGACTTACTTAAGATTGGCATGTACTAAGCACTAACAAACGTCAAGCGGTTCTTAGTGGAGTCTAGATGAAATAGCAGTACATTTTTTGTTTGTTTCTCAGTCCAGAATGTGGCACACAGACTGAGACCACAGACAAACAAAAAATGAGATTATCTACCATCACAATAACTCTGTCCTCATGTAGAAACATCCTGCAACAATCCCAACATACAGTGAATCTTTGTGATGGTACAGAGGGGATAGAAAGAAGAAGCAGAAGGGTGTGAGAGGGAGGGGAGAGGAGAGGAGAGGAGAGGAGAGGAGAGGAGAGAGATGAAACATACTAGTGAAACAGTTTGTAACTTACTTTTCCTGTAGCTTCCCAGAGCAATCAGGTAGTCGTTTCCTAGCGGTGCCTGTAGATCTGAGCTGGTTATCACCACAGTCTCTGGTCCCATGGCATGGAGCATATCCATTACCTTCCCATGTGCAAAAAGGCAGGAATCAGTGACTGCAATGCGTGTTCGTTAAACCTTGCATCATACAGAGCAATTTTTAACAAGCACCTTATTTTGCCATCTTTCATAGAGAATGAACGGTTTTCACTCAAATAATTCACTTGAATTAGTGGTGTTAATTTGAAATAGGGGAATCATTCATATTTAATGCATACACTTGTTCAAATATCCAAGTATCTCTCTGTTATCTTTGGATGCTCCTCTGAAAAGAACATTCTGTTTCAGCTATTATCAAAACTTTTCTCTGCATGTTTCCAAAACATACTATCAAAAGAAGAGAACAAGTACAGGGAGACATGCATCTGAGCTGGTATCTTTGAACACACGCTGCAGAGGTAAGAAATCCAGGCTGGGCAGTATTGTTTAGTTACAACCTTAGGAGTTAGCAGAAGAGTTAGCAGAAACAACTCAAAGAACTGAGTTGGAAGCACAGCTGTGTCTCTCTCCATCTTCCTTTCCCATTCTGATCCAAACCCAAAATGTTCACCTGTAAATTATGTGCCCTTCTAGATGTGTTTTCTCTCAATGTGTTCCTCACTTAAAACCAATAATGCTCTACTTCTGACATCACAGCTGGTTGTTACAAGACTGATTTTGATTTCACAGAAGAAAGAACAACTTTAAGTAATGAGTTCAGCATAAAATACATAAAATATTAGCTCTCCCAGAAGCGTTTAACTAAAAATCCTCTCAGGCTAGCTAGGGCTCATGAACACTTGAACGATAAGGTTTTATATGTGCTTTTTAAAAATTCTCTATCTTTTGTCTAATAAGCCTTCGAGTTTCTACAGCTGTCACAACTCTTTGCACAGACATCAGTTGGATGTTAAGGAAGCAGGGAGCTCAACAGCATATGCTGAGATGATCAGCCTGCAAATAACATTAAACTTAACTTCTCATCCATGATTTAACAAGCATCTAATCTATTTCTGGTTGCGGGACTCAGCCTCTTCTACATTAAAATTAGGCTACACTTAATTTTTTGTTAAAAAAAAACTCCATTGTCTTGTTGAAGAAATCAATGAAAGCATGTCACCCTAGGAACAGATGGCAGAATTCCTACCACCTCCAAAGGGGACAAATTCCAGCATGAATTATTACTTGGAAGGAGAGACGAGTATATAAACTGCAGCTCAATGAGAAAGACATATTTAAATGTAATATCCTGCAAGCATCTTTTAAACAACGCTTCCATTCCTAAGTTGAATTCCATCTTCACAGGAGATTTTTAAAACCCATCTTAAGGAAGAACTAGCCTTCATGAGTTGGAAAGACCAGTAGATAACTTGTAATTGTTTAGCACATGAAACTAACATTTGCTGCTGTAACATGCAAACTGAAAACCAACAGATGCTCAGCCAATAGAGTCGTTCTGAAGACTATGGTTTCACTTGGGAGAATGAGAATAGAAGAAATGAGTAGAGTTAGCAGCTAGTAGCACTCAGCACCCTCATCCACCACAGCGCAGTAACATAAAACTGGTATGGAAAGGAAAAATTAAAAGAACTCAAATCTTTGGAGCTGCTTTTTGCTGTGAAGAGATGGTAGTCAACTGATGTTGTATGACGTTGCTGGAGAAAAAAAAACAATAAACATTAGGGCTAACAGAGCCCAGCTACTCTCCAGGGTGCCTCCGTAGCTGCTGTTTGTTTAAAGATTTTGTGTTCCTTTGAAGTTCAAAATCAAACTAGAATAAACATCAGTCCATTATGAAAGCACTTGACTTTTCAACAAAACAAAAAGCTCAGATCTTAAAACAAACAAACAAACATAAAACTACATTCCTATTTTGTCCCTCATCACCATATCCTGTAGCTTTTTTAAAGTCACTCAACTTGTGTAAAAGGCTAAATCCTTACACCTCAATGCAATATATTTGCAGATTATCGATCATCAATGTAGGATGATGACAGCAGCTGCCAGCACTCCATTCCTTCCATCAGGAGTTACTTAAGGGTCATCACTCCCAATCCATTTTCTCATCTATGCACTACTGCAATACAGGTCTCATGGCCTGCAAGTCAATTTCCCAAAAAAGAAACAAGACAACAGTAAATGCTGTCCATCTTTATTCAGTCAATCCTCTCCAAGAGTTTCCTATTAAGCTCTCTTCCTTGCAAACCGTGTCAATGGGAGAATGAGAAATAGCTGTACACAGCATTGCTGCTGCACGACTAGCATGTGGACAGCAGAGGGAGCGACTTCTGCAGGTTTCCAATGATCAGAACCCCTCGGGGTTTTCACCTCAGCCAATGACAAGGAACCACACTGTCAGCAGTATGAAAATGCATACGTGCTGCTGCTTCCCTTCCTACACTGCAGAAATTCACAGTGACCTGCTCATTAACACTGCATTGTCTTTATTTGTAGTACTTTTGGGAAGTTGCTTCAGAAGTTTGACACAAGAACAGAATGCATTTTGCACACTGACAGTACAAGGCTTTAACAATTGATGGAGAGAGGGAGGCTAAAGTGATTTCAAGGTTAATGACAAATGGCAAACACTGCAGGTACAGTTAAAGAATAAGATCTTGCACATCCTATCCTTTACCTACTTACCTCTAAAGCATCTTTTTCTGTGTAAATCTTCCTCCCAGTAAGTAACCTGAGAATGAAACAGAAATCTTGAAAGAACACACAAAACAGAAATCTTGAAGGAGCACACATCTCCCAGGCAAAAACAGCTTTGTTTACTCTTTGAAAAGATGAAAGCTTGGACTACACAATACAGGCTTAAACAATTTGTTCACTACACAGTCTGCTGTACCAGACTGCAGTCTTTAGAAGTCACGTGCACAGATACACAGTGCTCCTGCAGCACGACTGTATCAATTCTAACCCAAACATAACTTCACAAGCCTTCTCTCTCCATCTAACACGTAGCTGCTCCCTCCCTTCAGGGGGGCAGCACATAATGCATCACAACAGATTATCTCCTGACCAAAGAGTCATGACTGTGTAGACAGGGTGGGCACAAGGCAAATTCTTACTTCATATCAGATGCTGCCATGGTGGTATTTCTAAATCAAAATTCAGAAGTTTTAGTCAAACTATTTCACTTTCTGTTTCATGACATATAATACAAATTTTTGCAGGAATGGGTAGAACAAGAGCAACCTGTCCTAGATACATAAGTGTCTGGAAGCAGCCATATAAAATGAGAGACTAGAGAAAATAAAATAACGGTGTTCCTCAAATAAATCCCTACATTTTTTTCTCCCTGGTTTCAATATACAACAGTAGGCTTGCAGAAGAGCACTACTTTAAAGCAACAGCTGAAAACCTACACCCAACATACACATACATACAGTACTATACCGAGACAAATGAAAGAATGAGTATCAGCCTCCCATTTTTATCTCTGGGCTTACTTGACTATAAAAAGAAATGGAGTACTTACTCAGCCTCAAACTGGTTAGGAGTAATGATATCAGCAACGGGTACAACTTTGTCCCTATAGACTGGGAGGAGATCCTTAGGCACATACTGGGGGAGAAAAGATAGTATCAAATGTCATCAGCTATTTCAGGTATGGGAGTGACACACTCCTTCCCTGAACTACCATTCATGCTGACACTTAGGAATCCTAAAGCTCTCAGTGTACTGTTACGTAGCAGGAATTAAAGTGGCTGTGGATCCTTTCTCTTGTCCATTTCTCTAAAATAAACTACTTTGCTGTTGTACCAATGGAATGGAGGTTCTTTGCTGCATCACTGCAATACAGTGGTTGTATTGCACTGCAGGGCTTGAGGAACAAGCAATGCTCATGTTATGTGTTAGTTTGTCCCCTCTTTTTCAGCGCAACATTTCTAGGGTGTGCTGTCCATTCATACACATGAAAGGGAATCCGATTTCTAAACTGATCAGTACAATTTAATTTACTGAAAATTACTTACTGTAAATTACAAATACTTGTGTTACGCACAGAGCTACCAAACCACTCACATACTTGGGTGACTTCAAGCAATGAGGGCCAGTGCTCTCCCTTCTGCATTCCTGTTCCACCTCTATCCCATCTTCTTTAGCTATATACAGCCCATTAGCAAAGGCACGCTGGTTCTCTAGCTGGTGACATACACCAAGATGCAGCAGGAGCCTAAAAGACTGTAGGTCCTTCAGACTTGGAATAAAGTTGAAAAGTATCAGCTCTTCCTTTTGGAGCTCAGCTGGGAGCTAAGTTGCAGGCCTCAATTTACCTTCCTGCATCCTGCTGTAGCTCTATTTAACAAAATCTACATTAAAGTTCTTTGTTTACTAGTAGCTATTCTTCATTAGCACCCCATTTTCTAAATCAGGATTAATCTTTCCTTTTGTCTATGTTTTCTTTTCTCTGTTAGGCACATCAGCTACGTAGGGCGGGGTGTACAGATAGATGCACCCATGTGTTTGCCTTCTGTTTCAGCTGTATTAGTGACAGATAAAACCTCATTATGTTATTGACCATTAGGTGATATCAGAACACCCATCATCTTGGGACTGAGCTCACTCATGTTGTCTTGATGAAGGAACGATGTCAATGGACTCTGCTTTTAGACAGGAATGCAAGACTAGGTCACATCTAGATCAAGACCTCTTAAATAATTGTTTTATTACTTTTTACATTAGGAATGAGTTGGTGGGTTTTTTTTCTTATCTTCTTCCATCCACCTTGTCTTCTACCCAAAATATATGGGTAAGTCCATGGTTATGACTTCTCCCAAGAGCTTTTCAAAGTCACTCTACAGCTAATGCAGCTCTACAGTTACTATATTTCTGCCTTGTTAGAAAAAGCCTAGGACAGTAAATATCACAGTAGACATAAAACGAAAAAATGAGACCACAAAATCTATAACAAATTTATTACTGAGTGCTACTTCATGTGATTTTTCAGGTGCAGGTAAACTGTAAAAAGGTACAAGGACAAAGAAAAAATCATAGTGTGTGACCAGCTAAGGCAGAAGATAATAGAAAACATCGTCACTGCTCATCTTTTCCCATATTCCACTTTTACTGAAACTATCTGCTAGTGTTGATCAAATATGAAACATTTCTTTGTTGCAATGCAGTGGGTCTGGTACTAGCACACCAAACCTTTCTGTCTCTGTCACTGTAACAGCCCAATGCCTAACAGCTGTTGCAACTCACATGAAATAAGTCATCTTTATTTAGGTGAAGGTGGTATGCCAATTCATATAATCACAGAACGTGAGCAAGGCTACCAGCTGGAACTGCTAGCTTGACAGAAGATGAGAGAACTCCAGAAAGGGGAATCAGGGGGATATTTTTCTTTGGACAGGGTATGTAGACTACCTGTTCTCTCAGCAGGCAGTTAAGAATAAGTCCCAGGGCTATGCAGCCATTATTCTTCCCTGATACTAAACTTGAACAAATACAGTAGCTGTGGTACAAACGTAGTTGATGCTGGGGTTCAAAGCCATACTTGAGGAAAATGGCTTAGTCTTTGGTTTAAAAACTAATAAACTTCCATGCATATATATTTGTATAGCAAATACTCACTATACAAAGAAAACAGATAAGTACTAACCATGGAGCCTTCTCCATTCCATTTGTCTCCCATCACTGGATCACACACTGTAACAGAGAAAAAAAAAATCTAGTTTTAGAAATGGGGCCCTATTTTTACTTAAGTACAAAAACATACTTGCCCAACATACACACAAAACGTTGTATTGTACACACTAAAATTACGTGTATTAAAAAGAAAGAAAAAGAAAATCCAGGCCAAAGGACATAAACTCAAATTTAGTGTAATAACAGTAACACACATTTGGCATGTGTCCTTAATCTTCAGCAACATTAACAATGTATTTGAAGTGCCCTCAGTTCCAAGAAAGAATGGAAACAGCCTAGCTTTGTACTTGAAAAAAGTATTAATCGTATTAAGAGAGTTTTCAGCAAGATAAAAGAAGAAATACAAATTGCAAAGTATCAAATCAATGTCTAATTAGTATTTAAGGAAGTTTCTACAAATAACAAGTGTCATTTGTTGATATTTTGAAAGTATTTTCCTTACAATATGATCTCACTATTAAATATAAAGGATCTTAGAAGTCTCGCTACGTTCTCTCTACCTGACCACCTCCACACCATTCTATGCTTCTTTCTGTTCCTACCTCAATACTGCTTTTAGTTTTCACAATACCAAATTATATTGCAAGCTAAAAAACTGAAAATCAAGTCCATGGAGATCTCTTCACTACACCTTCAGAACAGGAACTGTACTTTATTAACTCTAAATCTGCCATCAGACTATGCAGTATGGCTCCTCGCAAACACTGTTAACCATCGTAGATTCCTGATGACATGGTTTGTTGAACCTGAAGATGGTTCAGCAATCATTCCCAGTTCTTTATCCCAGTAAATCCCCACTGACTTTGCCGTATTATTGTGAATTCTTTGCACAATTCAAGCCCATGTTGGTTGAGTTCATAAGTCCTGAAACACTCAGGGAATCTTTTCTCACAGGTCTGTTGCTCTTCAAGCATTCCTAGGTAATCTTAACAGGAGGGACCAGAGTTAAATATGCCTCAGGGCTTAAGCTAAATTATTAAGCTTATAAGGCACATTAATATACCTGTGGGATGTAACAAGGAACCACATCAGGGCAGTATGGGAGAATCTATCCTACTTTTGACTGATCCGGAAATCAAGAAGAGCCTTCAGCTATTTGTGCTCCCAGACTATGCTTATGAATACAAACAGCAATAGCCAGCTGGGATTTCACAAAACTTCCTTTCATACAATGACTCCTTAATACACACTTTTCTTTGAATATTTCATAATGTATGAACACACTGAAAGGTATAATAGCACAAAGATTAAATCAATTTTCAGCAATGCTGAAATGAAACTTCACTGCAGTCTGAGCTGGTTCCAGCCAGATCAGAGCGCAAGATGACCAAAATACTGGGTAGCATCAGAATGACATTTTCATCCTAAAATGTGAAAATGATGGGCAGGTACAACAAAGAAGCAGAAAGAATTATAACTCACATCCTTACCATATACTAGGTTAGAATTCTGTTGCTTCAACTCTTGGACGATATCCACCACCATTGCAAGAAATGATGTGTCCCTTGTATATCCTTGGGGAAAAAAAACCAAAAAAACAAAGATACCTTTGAAGAAGATTTTCAGGAAACTTTGGTTGTTTGGTTCTTTTTTCCAGTATAGGAAAGCTAAACGCTTCTAATTCTTTGGGTTGACTTATAACAAAGAAGGCATTTTTTAGTATTCTATTCAGAAATAACAGGTGGAAGACAAGTCAAGGCAGTCTGTACTCACCTAAAAATACAACTTCAGAAATTCATTTGCTATATTTGTTATACATTTAGTGCTCATACAACTTCAAAATGCTTGAATGTACACACGATATGTACAAAAAGGTTTGGACGAAAGGAAAAAAAAAAAGTCCTCTCTTTAAAACACCAGTCTGAGCCAGTACTATTTTGTACGTGATACCTAAACAAAATATTCTAAGTTCCATATACTTTTCTCACACGCTGGTTAGAAACCTTTCGGCAAGCCTAGAACACACAGGTACAATCTTTATTTCATTTCTACCTTGTAACAGCATAATATTTCCAACCCAATACCTGTTCGCCAAACATTTAATAAAAAACAAAGTTAACATTGGTGATAGAGGCATTTCCAAAGCACTACGGAGAATCTGTGTTTATCTGGCACCTTGAATGCTCTACTGTAAATGAAACAATTAATGAAGATCCACAAGTGACAATCACTAAAGCTAATGAAGTGTCATTTTATAGAATCAGACTAAAGAGAATCATTTCCATCTCAGCCATGATATCTACAGTAAGCAGACATCCAGTTACAGTCAAATACTATCTGGTGATAAATTAAGTGTTGGATAAATCATTTCCAGGTCATCAGAGGTAGAAAGCTATGGCTGTGCAACACAGTGAATCACTGTCTCTGTTTGAAGAGAAAAATCTTTTGACCCTGGATGAAGAAAGCCACATTTTTAAGTTCAGCTACAAATCAACTCAACACTAAAACAGATTAGATCATAGGAAGTGAGTGAGCCACTTTCACCCACTTCTTCTCACTGTCTATACTAAAATACACAGAACAAGACTTTTAAACAGATTTGTACAAACCACAAACCTATCTATCTATACACCTACACTCACAAATCATATCTTAAAAGGCATTTTAATAGCTTTTTCTTCAAAATGTGTTCTACAAGTGAAGATTTCTGACCTACCATGTTTTTGCCAGTAGAAAACACTTAAAGAGAAAAGTAAAATAAAAAAGGAGCACCTCAGCAAAGACAATACTCAAGCACTGTTTGTTGCCTACTAACATTTCCTGAAAACTCCTGCAATACAATTGGCTCTTCTGGGAAATGTCCTCTGTGTGTCTTCTTTCATGGAAAGAGGTGCTGGAGCAGGTGCAAAGAAGGGCAACAAGGCTTGTGAAGGGCTTGGAGAATATGCCCTATGAGGAGAGACTGAAGGAACTGGGGCTATTCAGTCTGGGGAAAAGGAGGCTGAGGGGAGACTTCATTGCTCTCTTCCAATAACTGAAAGGTGCTTACAGT
Organism: Bambusicola thoracicus; assembly: GCA_002909625.1. Taxonomy (NCBI): domain Eukaryota; kingdom Metazoa; phylum Chordata; class Aves; order Galliformes; family Phasianidae; genus Bambusicola; species Bambusicola thoracicus. The sequence continues at coordinate 22,642 of PPHD01000186.1, read as the reverse complement.
GAGAGCGGGGTAGGTCTCTTCTTACTGGTGACAGGTGACAGGACGAGGGGAAATGGCCTCAAGTTGAGCCAGGGTAAGTTTAAGTTGGCTATCAGGAAACACTTCTTTACAGAAAGGGTTGTTAAGCACTGGAATAGGCTCCCCAGGGAGGTGGTTGAGTCACCATCCCTGGATGTGTGTAAAATCCATTTGGATGTGGTGCTCAGAGACAAGATTCAGCAGAGGGTTGTTAGAGTTAGGGTAGTTTGGTCAGGTTGCGGTTGGACTTGATCATCTTGAAGGTATTGTCCAACCAAGATATTCTATGGTTCTATGATAGAAATGATGTTCTTTTATTTTTCAATCTTAATGAACCCATTTATGCTGAAATTGATTTATTAACTTTAACTCAGTCTATTTTCTATTTAGTCTCCTTTAATTTGGAAAGATTTATTGAAATGGAAGGAAAATTAGCTTTTCAGATATACCATATCCTACAATCCAGAATGGCTGCTCTGGGTTTAAAACCATTCAGTTACAGTCTCCAGTTTTCCTTGTGTACAAAGAAAGCACCTTCCTACGTGAGGAAGCTGTGAAGTTAATTAAATCCGGCAATTTAATTCTATTTACCTTTAAAAAGTGGCTGCTCACTGCAATAAAAAAATGGTACTGTAATCTAAACCAGTTGCATACCTCCCACTGAGGAGAAACCCCATCAGTACTCTACTCTAAAGAAACAGGAATTGGATGAGAAGCAGTTTGTAATTAAAAACACGCTCAAAATCTCTCAGTTTATAAAGCATTATACATGAAGTTCTCTTTGCAGTATTTATGAACACTTTCCACATAGTGGTGCATAAAATTATGTCCCGCAGAACTGCATCTACTTGGAGAAAATGAAAGGACCTACAAGAGCAAAATATCAAGAAATACGACAGACTGGAATACAAAATCTGTATCGAAAGCACAACCTTTTGAAAATCAAGTAGATAAAACACGGACAGATAACCACATATAGAAGTTATGTTGTTGTACAGCAGAGAGCTACTAATGAGAATTTAGTAGAAAGAGTCTTCAGGATGGATTTAAAAATAATATTCTGACACTCCTCTCTTTTTTTTTCTTTTGTAGTTCATGTTTTGTGAGTGATGAAGTCTGTACACAACTGGCCTGTACAAGGCTGTAAGCTATACAAGAGGATCAATTAACCCATTTAACGACAGCCTTCAGACTGGAAAAGACTGTTTCAAACTAAATAGCATACGCAGTTATGACTACAATATACAACTGAAATTGCAGGAGGTAACTGCTGAGGAGAATCATGTAACTGTTTGGTTTAGAATAAGGAGGGATATGCTTTATGTATAGGAACTGTTGAGTTATGGTCTGAACCAATGACTGAGCACCTGGGGAAAGGACTCGCTCAGCCCTGGGAGCACAGGTGAAGGCAATTCAGCTGTGTGACTGGAAGGGGTGGAACCTGGCTGCACCTCATTTAAGGGCTGACTGCCACCAGGGATGGATCTGTTTTCAGAGATCTCTCCTTGGTGGAGCTCTCCCTTATGAACCTGGAATCTTCTGATACAGGTAAGCAATCTTCTTCCCTTCCCTTACAGCACCTTTTCATCATGCCAATCCTTCCATCATTATACCTCTGGTGAAACATCTTTTCACATCATACTGATCTGTCCAATTGCTACACCTTATTTATCCCTATGCTCATTTACCTTTCATAGAACTCCAAAGAAACAATTTTTCTCACCTGTGAGTACATAATCATATTGGTTGACCTTGTTGAGCTTAAGTCCTTCATACAGTTCATGAAGTTCATCAGAATTTAACACCTGACCCTTCCAGTGGGCATAACCTGCAAAAGAAAAGCCAGGTAATTTTACAAAAGCAAGACTTCCTAATCAGGATCACGGAGTTCAAACATTTGGAGGGACTGTATCAGACATCATCAGCAGAAGACATTTCTTTCTCTGATGCACTACTGCTGAATGAATGCTGTTGTCAGCAGAAATGTTCCATTCTCAAACATCACTGTTTCCCAGAGGATCTGGTTACACTACTATGGAAATTTAGATTGCCCATTCATCAATAAAATAAGTAAAGTACACACAAGTTCACCTACATTTTTCCATGGAGCCTATACAACTATTCCTTTCCTGTTGTGAGGGGGATAGACATGTTTTAGACCTCATTATGGGGAAGCTATCAGTGGAATCTGTTTTTGTTATTTCCTATTAGTACAAGAGGAAAAAAAAAACAAAGACAGCAGGATGATCTTAATTACTAGCCATGAACTCCGCACTATACAGAGCCTAGATTTTGGCCAGAAGAAAACAGGCTTGTAGGTCAATCTGAAGACCTCTCTGCAGGTAAGCAGCACTTCCACACTTGTAGTCAGATGCAGCTCTCATTGGCACCTGCATACACTGCATAGAGTGACTACAGCAGAATAATGCCATGGGACATTCTTTAAACATGTAATTTCATCTCACAGAGTGCATTCTGAAAAGAAGACAATTCTAATGGTGAGGGTGCTGGAGGATGCAAAAGAGTATTAGAAAGACACCAAAAACCAGACAAACAATATTTGAATGATCCCTAGGAATTATAAGCATTTTTGGCTGAGAAGTGAAAAAGAGAACACTTATAATCTTTGTTAAGTTCAGGGTTTGTTAAAAAGCTTGTCTTTATATTAAGTGAGATTATGAAAAGTGGAAGTATCTTCTTCCACACCACCCCTGTAAAGAGACAATGGTATTTTGTCTTAATTCCTACTCCTGGATTTGGAAAATTCTGTGATTAAAAACTCTTGGCTTTGACTATCACTCTAAACTGTGTTATTAAAGTAATTGCCAAAAGGTGCCCAGAGACTAGGATAAACACATTTTTCAGTTTCCCTTCTTATAAATGCAAAAACACCCACAGCAGGATGAGCAGATGGATCATTTTGCTCTCCTCATCTCATGAAAGCCTGGTCCCTAAACCGTGACTCTACGCCAGCTGGCGAAGGGACTGACTGCACCAGCACTAGGATTTTCTCCTTAGCAAATGGTTTTTAAAAGTCTTTGCAAAGAAATGCACTAAGCAGGAGATTTCCCCACGTTAGGACAGTAGTTCCACTCCAACAAACAGAGATATTGAAAGTTGCAACATCTCACAGCTAGGCGTTCCTCTAGCTCCTAGTATAAGAGGAACCCTTGGCTACAGCTGTCTCAAGCACTTGGTTTACTCAACATTTATACAACTGCTTGTTCTGCCATATCACATTTTTAGAGAGAAAAACCCTCTCCTTTG
>PPHD01000186.1:0-19337 GCA_002909625.1 Bambusicola thoracicus | reverse complement strand
TGCCCCCCCCCCCCCCAATCTATATTTCTACTGGCACTCCAAAGCCAGTTTGTACAGGACAGGGATACAGTTATTTGTATTCCACTGTGTCCAGAATTCACCAGAGAAGCTCAGCTCATTCCTCCAAACATGGTAATTCACCAGGCATGTGAGGAGAATGCCCTCCTCTGGGGAAGAACTCAGGGAAGCCACAGCTCCTTGGAAGAAAACAGGCAATGCCTTCTCTGGATCTGCATGGAACTGGGATTTCACTGGGAGCTGAAATATGTTTGAGTGAGAAGAAGTAAAATCAATGCTGATGGTGACACGGAAATCACCCTGAGCCCTTTCCCCAGGGTATCTTCATATAACATGACAAATTAAGTGCATAATCCCATGACCCTGCCTTTATTCTACTTTCCAGTCAGAAAACTGCTCCTTTAGAGAGACAGAAGAAAAAGGCAGTTACTGTTGTTTGAAACGGACCTTGAGGTCCCAGGAAGGTGAAGGGACCTGTTGCAAAACTGGAAAAGCATGGGTAAGCTCCAGTAAGAATCCAGATTGCGAGGTCAAAAATAGGCTGTGCAGCTGCAAATAGCAAGGAATGACAATAGCAAGCCTAAACATGTAAAGGCTTCATGGAAAACCACCAGAATTAAGGACAGTAAAGAGGAACCACTGTATTTCTTGGCTGGACATGAATACTTGTCAAGCAGCTAGTGCAGCTGAAGGTGCAGAGTCGCACCACATGCCTTGCAGCAAGACCTAAAGGAAAAGCAGCATCCTAGAAATGTTACTCCCATACCTATACCACTAAATATGGACACTGGGAAACAGGAAGAGGAAAAATTTAAGTCTTCTTTTAATGCCACTTACTAAAGACTTTCCCTCCGCAATCATATCAGAGTGGCACTTAACAATACAAAAGCTCAGTCTCACAGAATCTGGCTATCTGCATACACTGCACAAAAATCACAGCCAAGAAAACTTAATGAGTTCCAAGTTTGTACTCGACAAAAAAAACTTGGTCCCATTTGGAAATTCCAATGGTGGCTAGGCACAGTAGAAAGATTAATAAATGTATCTTATATCTTGGATGTTAGTTTCAGATTTTGGCTTGTGCCTTCCAAAAAGGAAGAAGATGGATCTTACTTCTTTCAGTTACAAAACCACTGAATAATTCCACTTACTGCCAGACTAGGAGAGCAGATGAATGCTGCCAGTCACGATACTGCTTCCCAAAGCTGCATTTAGCTCAAGCTGACTGCATTAGTCTCCTGGATTAATAAAAAATTTTAAACACACAGTTGAACATAAACTATAAAACATCTGCAAACTCTTCTACTTATCTGAGATGACTGAGAAGGGATCTGATAAATGTTTATACATATCTAAAGGGAGCTGGGAGGCAAGTGGATGAGGACAGGCTCTTCTTGGTGGAATGCAGCGATAGGACAATTAATGGCCTAAAACTTGAACGTAAGGAGTTCCACAGTAACATGCAGAAGAATTTCTTTACAGTAAGGGTGATGGAGCACTGGAACAGGCTGCCCAGAGACGTTGTGGAGACTCCTTCTATGGAGATATTCAGGACTTGTCTGGACACCTATCTGTGTGACCTACTGTAGGGAACCTGCTTTAGCAGCAGGTTGGACTCAATGATATCTTGAGGTCCCTTCCAACCCCTGCGATTCCATGATTCTGTGATACCTGTTAATAAGCAAGTATTTTACATGAGGAAAAGGAAGAAAGATCAGGTGTTTAAGGCATATGATGGACAGTGTGGTCTCAGCCGTGCAAAAATACTCTCACATAAACAATCTGACCTAAAAACATTACTTAATCTTCAGCTATAAGGAAGGCTTCAATCAGAAATGCAGTTCTAACTTCTCCACTGGACAGAACTGGGGGATTATTTACAAGCTGCTCAGTGTGGGAGTAAAATATTGCCACTGTTAGGCACAAGTGGGGATTATTTCTTTTTGTCCCACACTCCGTAGTTGTGAATGACTGTATATAGGTGGCAGATTGTGAAGAATCATATCAACAAGAAATAATTACGATTCCTCAAGTATCAGAACTACCAGTCAACCCAGCTGCCCACACACGCCCACTAAGTAGAAGTCAAAAGTGCTTTGCTTTAGAAAGGAAAAAAAAAAGAAGGAAAAACATGCAACACCAAAGCCAGACTATTTGTCCTGGAACAGCTTCAAAGGTAGAATTTGGATGGCAAAGGAAGCACACTGAGTGCTTAGCATTAACTTGCCAAATAAAAATAAAACCACAGATCATGGAAAAATTAAAAGCGCGCCCCCAAAAATGCTGATAGTCCAAATAAGACAAGACTAGATTTTTAATTTTGCACATTAGACAAGTAGATGCTTTTGCACACAATAAAGTAATAAGGAACTAAAAGTCCCCAACTGCCGTAGGTTGCATGACTGATTCTTTTATTTCCACACGAAGCACGATGGCATTCAAGGGTGAGTCACTCTAATCATAGCGTAACATTGCCTCACGGAGCAACATGACACTGTTCTCCAGGGGGGCTGATTTAAAACACATTTTCCCAAATCTCAGGATTATCAGAGAGTAAAGGAAGCTGAATTCTCTGAGCAGGAGTCAGCAGAAATAGGTCTGCGGTATCCTAATCATTTATTAAAGGAACAATGGTTCACTAAAGAAGGTCTGTTAGTCATGAATTCTTCCTGGGTTTTATCTTTTACTGACATGATTAAGTTTAAAGATGGAGATGTGAAAGAAAATTCACTGTGTCAAACTGCCACATCACATACTTTGCTACCTGTACCCACACCAAGCATATCACATCCTTTTAGAAACTATGTTCACAGCTAGTCTTTGAAGCAGAAGTTTAATCTTGACTGCAGAGAGGTTTCTAATAAGATGCTGTTCTCATAGGAAAATCAACAGTTTCAGGTCACCCAGCACATGATCCCTGTGTATTGTGGCACTGCTCCAGACAAAACCCACAGCCCAGTACTGCACTCCATGTTCACTAATCCCAGCAGTAGCACAGACCTCACGTACATTAACTCATGCTGTCATGCACAAATGAACTGCAAAAGTCTCTACATGAGAACACTGCTCGATGTTCTCTCTTGAAGGGGAAGTTCTATGCCTCCTGGCTTTGCAAAACTAGGCTGAGAATCTATCCTTCAATTTCAGAAAGTTCAGAAAGGTTCCAGTGCAAGAACTATTGTCAGAAAACTAGACCCATCATAAAAGGGAATGTGTCCCCTTCCTTTCTTCTCCACTCCTTCCTTTTTCAGCCAAATGACCAACACTTCAAGATACAGCCTCCTTTTATTTACTCTTTACTAGTGCTGAAGGATCTACCATACTCTGATTCTCTTTCTGACAGCTGTTTGCCAAAGTCAGGAGATTGCACAACAGTCTTTGAGGGTCTTTAACACATTTACCAAGACAATCAAGATTAAAGGAAAAAAAATGGATAATGTGATTCCTGAGTACCAGAAGACAGAATGCTGGAACAGGCAGCCCAGCAAGGCTGTGGGGTCTCCTTCTATGAAGATATACAAGATCTGTCTGGATGCCTACCTGTGTGACCTATTGTAGGGTACAATGGACTCGATGATCTCATGAGGTCCCTTCTAACCCCTGTGTTTCTGTGATGAGTTCCAAATATTTTGAAGAACTGTGATCTCAGAAACATTCTGTTTCAAGAATCTAATAATTCTATTGCTAACGTAATTTGCCTACCTTCAGACACATTCTGTTTATGGTCTAATAAAAGCTCCTTAAAACTCTTTTAACACCGTATAAAATTGATTTATTCTTAACACTGAAAACCCAGAAGCGATAATACAAACGCCAATCCATTTTGAGCATTCTGTTGTTATTACAGATGAAAAAAACCTGCTTAATTTCTGGAAGATTACAACAGTTTTACCCAGGTATTAAAAATAAAACAACAACAAAATCACTAATTCCCAAACTAAATACAGTAAAGTCACATCAAAACCTCAGTTAAAACATAAGCAAACCTTTGTACTGTGCCAAAGGTTACAAGCAGAATAAATAGCATCTTGCCTGAGCCAAGAGAGATCCCGACGTCCTTGTTTAATTATTACTTCCTTTATACTTTTTCTCTACTGCCACTGAATCTTTTAAATGATAGGAACATCTTATAATCTTCTAAAAGCTACCTGGAGCTCAACATGCTGATAAGACAGAGGCCTGCTGGTTTGCTCTCTGTTCAAAAAATTAAGCAGGTGATTAATAAAGATGTACCTCTGAGATAGTAGTAAACTGCTTAAGTATTTGTCTCTTTTTTTTTCCTGTCAGAAACCATTTTTCCTCTTCTCTAAGACACTGAAGTCAAGATTTGTTCCTTGATATTTCCTAGAGTATGTGTCTCAAACAACTTGCCACAACCATTACAGTAGATGCAACTCTATTGAGTCAGAAACAACAACTTGGATTGTTTTTAAGGGTGAAAGGCATTACTAAACAAACAGATTTCATCTTTGTTTTCAAATATAGTGTCCTCTTGCACTAAGCATGTTAGGAAGTCTGAAAGTATGATTTGAATATATGATATTTTGTTCATATTGAAGCTTTGAACTCAAATAAAAATATAGCTAAATGTAGTAACACTCATTCCCTCTTATTCTCCCTCCAAAATGCAATTTTAGGATAACTGCTCGCCTTCTAGGTGGGCATAGACACAGAAGAAATCTGCCTAGCTCACACATTTGGGGTTGGTAATGTGATTATGAGTGTCACAAGGCCATACCATACAGAAAACAGCAGTGAAGACTCCCTCATTCACAGGAGCGCCTGTGTGGATGGCCATACTCTAGTTATTTCAGTCTTAATAGATTACTGCCTTATAAAAGTAATTCTGAAGTAGCAGGACAGAACATCTCCATGTCATATCATGCACTAATCCCAAATCCATCGATTTTTGAAAGATTTGAAAATTACAATTATGTCCAATATCCTGAAAACAGGAGTGAAACCATAAAACAGAACTCCTTTCCACAGTTACTTGCTGATCGAGTACAGCTGAATCCCTGAGGGGCAGAGTCTTAAGATACACATAGATTTGTTACCTGTGTGGTTTGAAAACTGGACAGAGTTCACTGTGTCAACTTCGAATCCCAAAACCTGTAAGGAAACAAAAATATTTATTTTACTGATACAGCTTTGTCAATGTTACCAATACCACAAAACAGAGGGCAGCATTCTTATTTCCTAGTGTATATTTAAAAACCTTTCAGTGCTGTCTCAAAGTCAAAGCTGAGTCAACATACATGCAACACAAACAAACAACGCAGTAATTTGGTACACGAGAGGATATGGAAAAAGACTGACATTGGCACCAACATCAGCAAAACAGAGCTCTGAATCCTCAGGCAAGAGTTCATCTGGGGATAAGGACACAGAAGTTTTCCCAATCAGCAGTCATGGTAGCTTTGAGGAAAGCCTTGGCTAGTCTTCCTTGCTAAGAAAAGCAGTCTGAATTTCAAGGTACAAAGGGAACGCAAAATATGGAGGGAGGATGCTGTTTGTATTTCAGAAAGCCAATCTTTCTAAAGGGAGGATGGAGGAATCAACGGATCAACGTGATGAGACACACTTGGATTTTACAAACAGGCTCTTTACAGGTTAGTGCTAATAGAAAGAAATCCCAGATAATTAATTTGGGGAACAATGAGGCAATCAAAGGGAAGCAGCTTTCAAAAAGACAAACTAAAAAGAAGGCACACACCAAACCCATCTGCTATCTCGCATTACCAGCAAGTCAAATTCTGAAGTAATTTGCTAGTGCAATTAACAAATGCATTCCTGTTGCTCAAAAAGGGACAAAAATCATGAAAATAAAGAGTACCAAATCAGGAGAAAACTAATGAGGATTATTAACCTGACAATACCTGTTTCATAGAGATAGGAACTACTCCCTATGAAGCCATTTTTAGACACTGTTATCTGCAACCAGAGACATTCTAATGCAGCAGTGACATAACAGTCTGACATTTCGTATTTGCTCGCACAGCCTACTTGCTCTGAGTAAGAATTCTCCTCAAAAGAAGAGCTGCTATATACGGCTCAGTGAGTCATACCAGGAGATAATAGTAATGATGCAGCGCTGTTTATGATCCATTTTCAGGCAATTTGCTGAGGAGGGGGAGTGAATGGAGAAGGCTTTTGCCAGTCACGTTTTTCACTCTGCAGCACATCTCTCCCTTTTCATCACAAAGGCGACTCCTTCACACGCATTAAAAATCTCTGGGTGGATTGTACCGCAGAGGAGATTTCCTCCGTGCTTGTACTTTCTTCCTCACATAAAGCCATTAAGTAACAACCTTTTCTTTCAAACCCTGCACCATTATACAGATAGAGGTTCGTGCTGCCATGAAGAGTTCCTTTAGCCTGCAGGCACCGCACTTCTGCCACAGTACAGCTCAGAGCATACGCAGGTCTCCACACAATAAGTCCCCTATTCCAATATTTAATGAAGGTTTCTGTTCATCCTTAACTAAACAACTAAGTAATCTTGCATTAATGGTAGGCAGAGTGGTGGGTTGTCTTGGCCTGATCAAGTTAAAACCCTTCTCTGCTTCTGCTCTTCCTCTTGGCAGATTTATTTTTAAGTACAAAGAAACTAATGGTATGAGAACATGGCAGTACTGTTAGGACCTTAATCCTAATATCTGCATGTGCCCTTCAAAGACATGAATGAGAGAACTGCCTCTACAAACATCATCCTATGTTCTATTCTACCTGTGAAGAACAGGCATAAGAAGTTCTAATTGCATCCGTCATCTTGGCAGTAACTGCAAATTAATCCATTCCCATGCAATACTTACATCACATATCTCCAACTACTTAACATCTGGGAATTTAGAACAGACTTACTGAGATCTATGAGGGAACTGAAACTAGACGATCTTTAAGGTCCCCTTCAGCCTAAGCCATTCTGTCATTTACTAACCCATAGGTTGGATGGCAAATGACTTTAAAGGCAGATCCACACAGTAGTTCTGTAGCATTCAGTCAGCACGGAACAAATTCAAGCTGGTAATGGTTTATCATGGTTCACTGAAGAGTGCAGTTGTCTCTATGCTTGGCTTGATAAATACAGCAGAAGCCACACGTGCCACTTGGCCACTTCCACCAGAGTCACAAACGCCTTTACTGAGACACTGACGGTTTCAACTCATCCCTGGCCTTGAGTGCATCCAGGAATGGGGCACCACAGCTTCTCTGGGGAGCCTATGTAATATCTCACCACTCTCAGTGAAAATTTTCCCTGACGTAATCAGAATCTTCCCTGGTTTAGACTAAAGCCATTCCCCCTTGTCTGTCCATGTAAAAAGCCGGTCTCCCTCCTGTTCAGAAGCTCCCTTCAAGTACTGGAAGGCCGCAATGAGGCCTCCCCGAGGCCCTCAACTCTCCAGGCTGAACAAGCCCAGCTCCCTCCACCTGTTTTTGTAGGAGAGGTGCTCCAGCCCTCCAATTATCCTCACAGTCCTAACTCAGATGACAGCAAACACTTTGCAAGTGTCCAGGCTGCAGCTGCCAGAGACACACATCTTTATCCCTGTTTTCAGACAACCTGGTCTCTTGCAGGCCCTCCAGCAGCGATCACTTCCTCTTTCCATCCCCTCCTCCTGCTGTCAGTCTGCATCAATATCATTTGTTCACAGAGCTGCAAATCCTGAGCGAATCTAAACCCAAAGCCCGTTTGGGTAAGGATGATAAGCGTACTTCAAGGGAAGAAGATAGCTGACTTCATCTCAGACTAAGCACATGTCAAACAGCGTTCTTCTTAAGACCCTAACTAACATTGCCTCTGTCATGTCATACAGAAGTCTCAGAAGAAAATGGGCAATTCCAACAGCTTTTAAGCATCTTCACCAAAGGAGGCAGAACTGTTGTATTTCTAAAAATAAATCACAAAACACCAAGAATAGAGGAGTTTTGCATTTGGAAGGCGCGGCTGGCAGATCCCTATGACAGATTTCAGGAAAATATCTGGAAGATTAGCTCAAAATACACACGCTGGAGTAGAACGCATTAGAAGAAACAGTTGCTATGAAACACAAACTCCAACATTACGCATGAGATCAAATGAAGCTGAGCTCTTATTATCTTTTGGATGTGCCAACGTTTATGCATTTCTTGGTGACTTAGGAGTTAGAGCTTTGTTTCAATTGTACCTTCTGCCTTTCTTCCCCTGTCAGAAAACATTTCAGTCACATACACACTGAAACATGCCAGCCCTTCACTGCTGAAGACCGTGAGAAACGAAAGACTACAAATCCCCATTTCTTTCAAGAGGTCCAAGTTGTGTCTGTTGTGTAAGGGGGAACTGTCAAAACAAGAAGAGAAGGAAAACTATGTTACAGAAAATCATGACTTCAACAATAGAGAAAGATTCTGAAGCAAACGCAGCACCTTAAATTCTGTTTTAACGATTGCTAAACTTTATTTTTCTATTTGTATTATCCATTATGTACTCATGGTCTAAAGACAAATAAAAGCAACCATTTTAAGCTCCTAATCCCATTTGCTATATGATTCTTAATAGCACTTGGGACAGAAAACTGTTAGCTTCCAAGATTAGCTTTGCCACAGAGTAAAGATTAATTTTAATTCTCATTTAATAATTTTATTTACTCTGAGAAATGCTAAGAGCTGTTGCTGTAGCTGATTCTACATACCATTTGTTTTGCAACATTACTGGCTTTATCTAGAAGGGAAAAAAAGCGTATCCCAAAGTATCACACTTTATAGTATTTTTAAAGTCCTCTTTCCTTTTTTGTATTCAGTTTAAAGAAAAAGTAGGAAAATAAAAAGAAAACTGTTCAATCTCTGAAGCGTGCAAAAGGAAACCTGTCATGTGATTTACTTCTACACTGAACTACGTTTGATTGCTTCCCTGGGTACCAAACACTGGAAAAATAGTAAAGCAAACTATTCCCAATGTATTCCGTGCACATATTGAGAGAACAAGAGCTCTACAGGTGGCTGAGAGAAGAGGCCGTAGCACCGCTGTCCTTGGAGGACTATAAGACCCAAGAGGACAAGTACTGACCAACACAGTCCGCACATAAAAAGCTTTACCCGTTGCACAGCTTTAGCTATAAGGATAAAAACCAATGGCACAATATGTTTATACTATTAACCATGCTGGCTTTGTCAGTAAAGACACTGTGTCCTTTGTTGTCAAATGAGCAACTGACCAATTAAACTTGAATGCTTTAATTAGTACTTAATTTAGGCAATTTTAGAGAATAATGACCTAGTTCTGCTAGGTTTAAATTCAATTAAAAATATCTCTCTACTCTGCAATATCATCTGTATATACTGGACTCCTTGGCCAATGGGTTTATGCTTCCAGTGGCACCCCATCCTCAGGTTTGAAGCTAAAACCACAAAGCAGTACTGCAGCTCGTGTGAAAGGAAAAATCCAGAACAACAAGCGAAAGGCATAGCAAGAAAGAAAAGCAGTGTGAAGGGAAAGAAAAGATTACGTAAGATTATGTAAACATGATTCTTCTTGACAAATGTTCACAGGTTGTCGCCTGTATTTCATGAAGCAAAACAGAAACCTCCATCCACTGTCCCCAGTGGCCTCCAAGCTCTTGATTTCAGAATATATAAGCTTTATCATACTAGAACATAGCAAAACCAATTAATCCAAGTGATCCCATAAACCACAAATTCAGAGAAAAAAAACATCTAAATCAGGGCTGTAAATGAAGCTCACATTCACGCAAATGGGAACGTAAAGTATCTCATTTCTTTTATGCACAATTAAGAGTTTCACATTCAGATTGGAGCTTGAAAAATCTCACTACGCAAACTGTTTGCTCTCGGACTCCATTTCTGAAAGGAGGATTTGACTTGAATGCATCCAGTTCCCCCCATATTAAATGCAGCATTATTATATAACACTTAATTCCATTCTACTTCAACACTTCTGCTTGACAAGATATTCAGTTTAAAAATGAATCTTAAGGAAAAAAAGGGTGGCTGTTTCAGTGAACATTTAAATGATGAGCTACCAAAGCAAATATCCCACCATTTGTGCCAATGGATGGTAACAGACTGATGAGTTAGATCCAGGTGGAAGTACTGAGAACAGTAAGAAGGTTAACACAGACTAGACAACTGAATCAAACCCATCCAGACAGGGCCTAAAAAGGTAGTTGGTGAATTAAGTGCAGAAATCCTAATAACGGATCATACTACTAATTTATCTTCTTGTACTGGGCAAGATCACAGAATCATAGAATGATTTGGGTTGGAAGGGACATTTGAGTTCATCTCGTTCTACATGCAGGTCCATTATCAGAAACAGTCACTAATTTCAGCTGCTTTCCAACCTGATGACTAAAAGACAGGGATGCCTAGGAATGGCTTACCAAGTCATGAAACCCAGTTAGATCACACTGCCTTCACTTAGAAGCGATGGGGAGGCAACTCAGCAAGCAGTTTGACCCACCATACTTCACAAAAACCCCTTGCCTCAACTTGGAGTGATTAGCTCTGCAGATAAAACATTCTTGTGGAGAGGCTGAAAAGCAAGGAACCATGACAGAAGCTGGGATGTGGTTTTAAACCAGGTCCAAAATAGCACAGTGTGTTCAGACATTTTTGTGTATGCACTCCTCCTCCTGGTCCAAACAAACTGCTTGCACTATTGGAGGGTATCTCAGCTAGCTGGGCCCCTCATCCAGACAGGCAAGCTGTAAAGCAAAACAAAATCATCATAATCTAACCTCTAAATCATTTTATATTTCCAAACCATTTCTAACCACTGTGCTGCCTTCTAGAGATGTGGAAGACATATGGATGACTCGATCTATCATCGTGCTATCTTAAACAGCGCTACTACAGATTTCAGTGACAGAAGTTGAGAAAAATAAATGCTGTTCCAAACACTGAACATTTCCCTCCTTAAAGCACTAGGAGATGAGCATAGCACTCATCTCATTCATCTGAAACAATATTATCTGCCAACAGTGAATAAGAAATGGCACTATCACTTTACAAACCTGTCTGCTTGAGTCAGAATCACTTGACCTGAGGTGTGATAAGCCAACATCCTGTTCCTCCCACACCAAGAATTCACCTTGGAATGAGACACTGGACCCTACTGTGCCACCAAAGAACAGCCTACAAAATTTATCATGTTCAGACTCAACCACACGGCACTATACGTCCTCCATCTGTGTGCTGCAAGGTCTGTACAGGGCCGTGTCATACCTATGGTATTGTACTTCATTTTTCAGCCACCTGCTGCTGCAGCAACTACATCAAACTCAACAATCTTCTATTTTTCTACAGAAACCATTGGCTTTTAATGAAATCCTTCCACTCCATTCAGAACAAAACATAGCGCTTAATTTTCAGTAGTTACTGGAAGGACATGACAAGCCCATGGGCTCTACAGGAAGGGAAAAAAAGTCCTCAAATTGGAGAGCTAGTTAAGCCTTCAAAGTAATTGGGTAATACTTACTTCGCTTTGTGCTATTTTATGTGCAGAGTGTCATTTTAAAGAACAGACATGGATATTTAAGAGGGAATCCTACATATCAAACGTATATGTACAAATACAAACATACACACATTTTTATTAAGCATAAGAATGTGAAGTTTATGCCAACACAAACACCTTAACTATGGCTACAGATTTTAATTAACAAATATTTAATAAGTGCCTAATTACAGTCTTCCTTGCCTCCACAAGTACAGTTAGCTTAAGAAAACTCAACAGCAAGGAAAAGTGGCATAAGGCACTTGAACGAATGGTTTTGGGCCACACAAGAAGCAAAAGTAGATGGGTACATTAACAGAATGGTCTGTCCTCCATGCAAGTGGAAAGCATCTGAAAAACATGACCCACCAGCCCATCAGAACCAAGATGTAGATACTACATGCAAAAGCTGCCTCACTCAGGACTGCACAAAGCACATCTGATTAACTGTAGGTGGCCTCTACTGCAGACAGACCAGGAAATTAATTGAAGTCTCAAAGAGCCCCTCTACATGGTCACATCTTCTTTCAGTCAACCACATTTAGATCACAGCTGGCTTTACTGCTGGTAACAAGATACACATATGGTAGGTTTATAAAGTCAGGATTTTTCTGTACAGGTTTTATAGTGTAAAGACACACTTAAAAAGAACTGGGTTACCAACGCTGAGGTAGACAGAATTAATGAAGAGTTTTCAAGAAATCTTGCAGGAGGTGCCCAGACTGCTGAGTTAGCAGACTGTGTGTATAGACCACAAGCTGAATTAGTCAGTAATAACTGTGTTTGTTTACAAAATCCCAATACCATCTAAATGAAAACTATTCCACCCATTTCTTTTTTCAGATATATTAAAACTGAGTTCAAATTCAAGTAATTAACAGCATTGGCATTAATGCCACAGTTAAAATTACCCTGTCAAACAGGCTGAGTTGGTTGTGTTGTTCCTTTTCCTTCTGCTAAGCAATGGGGGTACTACTTTCCAGTAAGAAAGCCTCTGCATCAGGACACGATACACTCTGAAGTACCCACTGTCTCACAAGAGTTCTCACACATGGGCAGAAGCTTATGCACTAGATGAGGCATGTCCAACACACTGCCCACAGGCCACATGCAGCCCAGCCCGGCACAACCTGCACTGTGGTTGCCCCCTGTCATCATGGTGGCTGCGCAACGGTGACAGTGGGTCACCACGACTGGCACAGATATATATATATATATGAGTATGGCATGCAGGCTCTTGTTCATTGCTGGCAGAAAAGGCACAGAGCTAATGGTGGTGACTATGATAAAAATATTGCTTTGTAGCTGAGAATTTGCTCTATCAGGCTTGTTGTGCTCTTTGTATCAGTTGTATTTTCCATGGAGATAAATAGGAGGCATTACTTTTGGTGCAACCTACATATACGCAGCCCAAGACAGTCTCCCTTCACTCAGTGCAGCCCAGGCAAGTCAACAGGTTGGACACTCATGTACAAGCTTTTGGAAATGTATCTTCTATAGCCATCACTGTCATTCCAGTGAACATCACTTCTTGGAACATGAGTACAGCTTAAAAGTGAATTTCTGTAATCAAATTAATTCGGAGCATGAGAAAGAGAAAGGTTTTTCCAGTTGTGGCTTGCATCTCCCCCTGGCTGTGTGCCAGCTCTTTCACTTAATTGCTCTCTTTACATTTGCTACAGAATCACAAAACATCCATTGTACTGGATAGAGAAAATTAGAACAGAAGTTCAGTTTGGGAAAAGCAACCTGGGGAAAAGAAAAGGCAACTAGTGAAGCAGGCACAATGGCTGGCGTGGGTTGATAAACTGAACTAAAATTACTATTGACTAACCCAACCTTCTTTTCTCTCTCTGAGCTTACCAAGTGGATAACAAGAACCCTGTAGGTATAACAGAGCTGTACTTTAGTACAGCATTTGACAAGGAGCTGCAAAGACAAATCACTAAGATGCTAGAGATATTTTGCCAAGAATACAAAAGCACATAAATGGCTTAGAAACAGAGGTGCTGGAGGTAATTGCTGATGATTCATTAATGCAGAGCCAGGTACAAAACAGATTCTAGAGTTAGAAACAGATCATTAAATAACAGACAATTTAAAAAAATGTACAGCAGATGACCTTGAGAAAGTGTTATTTCATGAAGGCAGGCATCAGAAACACAGGAAAGGCAGTAACAGATACAATAAATAGCATTTGGACAGTTCCTGATACTTACTAAAAAAGAGACAACTTAAAAAAAAAAAACATACAAAATACACAATACAAAAATCATGAACATAAAAACAAGTTACCCAGCTAGAACTGCTCACCCTTGCAGCAAGAGAAGGATATTATTTTGGCATTTTTTTCCATGGGTTCATATGTTTAGTCATATGAAACACGTAAGTTTCAAGAAAGAGATTTATATGGAGTCCACAGCAATTCTATATATGGCCATTTGCTTTGAAAGCAGCATTTTACAGGAGTATCATCTGTATGTAGCATTGGTTCTTCATAACCTGTAACAACTGTTGCACCTTCTACACCCATGACCTTTGTTGCTATAGTTAAGATGGCTAGTCTATTGTAAGGGTAAACAGTGAATGACTGAAACTCTAGAGTCTGGTTAAGGGGAAAATCCTTACAGAAAGAAGCCCAGTGATACTATATCCAGTCCTTCTGGGTCTAATTTGGTCTTCATGAGTTTCACAAATTTAGGATCTGAAACACTGCCCGGAGACTTCATTACAACTTCCAGGAGAGTGCCAGGCATAAAGCCATTATCCTTGAGGCCACAAATTAGTTCTGAAGGATCTTCGGGAGCAACAAGGGCCATATCCTTGGCAAAAAATACTGTGAGCTGCCTGTTCACGTATTCCAAAAAATGTCATTCATTCAAGGATACTCAAACAAATAACCTCCTGTGCCTTCAAGATGTATGAGTCCATCAATATTGCTCTATGCACTACACCAGTTCACTTTGGGATCAGCCCAACTCAGAGTCAAAGGATTCGTAGCACAGATGCTCAATTTACTTTCCGATGTGCAGGAGGTCACACTATCCACCTGATGGGGTCAAGTGATGGATCAGCAAGACAGTGATTTATAAGGGCTAACGTAATGAAAGACAATGAAATATTAGTCTGTCTTCTCCCTTTATTCTTTTCAGTAAAGAACAAACATATGAAAGAAGAATGAGGTGGTATTTTGAATACCTGATTGCCTTCCCCCCAAGAAATACATTTACCCTCCCACATCCTGAGCCTCTCTTTACTTACTCACACTTGTTACTGCAAACTCTTGCCAACTGGAATCATACACAGTATGCTACACAAATAAGATCACAAAAACTAATTAGGAAAGGCAGACACACGGTACAGCAACAGTGCTGAGGCATGCACTTAATCACATCTTTATTTTAGTGAATCAGATCGTACAGGAGGGAGGAAAAAACCAACAACATATCGTTTCCCCCTGATTTTTATTTTATTTTTAATCCTTCTGCTTATATTTTGGATAGCTAGTTCTCTAGCTGCCACTCCATTAACAATGCCTGGCAAGCACATTATGTGCTTTCAAGGTGGAGCTATCCTGCAAAGAAGAGATTTGTTTTATCCAGCACGTATGCTACATTTGGCCTTCTTAGGTAGACTCTGAACGGATCCCACTCTCCTACCACTGCTTCAGATGTTAAACTGCAGGATAACAAATGCCTGTAAGAACAGAACAGCACAACTTCCTGAAAGAGGCATCACGTTCGTAAAGATCACAGCCAGGCCACTGTGGGGAAAGTATGAAGCTTCTATAAGAACAGTTAAACATCCTCACCAGTTCTTCCAGAACAAGCAGACATCTTAGATCAGAGTGTGCTTTGAGGAATGTTTCCTTTGGAGTCAATACCAGGTGCAGGAGCCTGGGGCTTGTTCTCTCCCTGAGCCACAGTTATGCCAAAAAGAACTGTCTGTGGGGCTGTGCAGTGAACTGGGTCAGAAAACTGACTCATGAGATAAATAACTCGACAAAGAAGAAAAAAAGAACAAAAAAGGTTATTTACAACCTGGATGGCTTTTTGGAGCAGTTAACCACACGGCCTCACAAAACAACTCTCCTTGAAGAATTGACATGGACAGAGAAATAGCACAGGTGGAAGAAACAGCAGGTGCTGGGAGGGAAGGTTGCTGTAAAATACACGGAGACACCATTTTAGAAACATGTATATATAACCTCATTAGGTGTAGGCCAAACTTGGCTAAAGGCACCACTGTAAACTCAGACATATCATTCTGCAAAAATAGTATCAAGTTTTGACAATCTATCCAACATTTGTTTCTGTTACAGCTTATTTTCATTCTCTTTCCACTTTCCAGAAGTCGAGGAACGGAATTATCAAAGAGCTACAAAAAGGGCACTGTAAGATTCAGGAAGAAAGCTAGTGATGCAGTGTTAATTCCAAACAGGTAAGTTAAGAAACAATAGAACATGTAAGGCGAGCATCAGAGAAAAGTTAATGGCTATGTCATTCTTGGTTGAGATTTCCATCCCTTATCCCCTTCTGAGAAGTAAAGTACGACTGGTTCCACAGTGGAGAAAAGGGGAACAACTGCAATCAGACTGCAAGGGTTCCACCAACCAGAAAAATCATTTACTTCTGCTTTCAGAAATCACTGTATCTACAGCCCTGAAACTGCACCTCCAGCTTTTGTTGTGCCACAGGGCAGGCTTTATCATTTTTCAGTAAGTGCTCTATCACTAACTGAAGCCAACACATTCCTCTAGCAAGAAGTGCCAGAGTAAAGTTAAATCAACTGTGGAAGGATTTCTACTGACATTAATGAGAGCCCAAACCAGCTGATATGCTCAAATTTCCATAGGTTGACAAAAAGTGAAGAAACTTGTTTTTTAAATGTATCACGTAAGAGGTTGTTGTAACAAAATTGTTTCTCCTGCTCTATTTTCAATTGTTACAGACGTTAAGAGAACTGGAGCTCAGAGTCATGGATGAATTAGCACCAACAAATACAAAGTCCTGAACACACACCTGAAAAGTATCAGGTAGTTCAGCATAGCCAAATTGCAGGTCAGGAACACCTTCCTGCTATGACAAAATACGCTGCTGCTGCCAAGCTACAAGATGTACGGGCACACATTATCCACCAACTGAATCCTCCTGGTGTGCTTCAAGTGTTAGGCACATCGGTGATATTATACGCTTGGAGGCTCCTCCAGGAAAGCTGATCAGTATTTTGAGATGTAAATATAAAACATAAAAAAAGAGACAATTCACTAAAAGGCAGATTTTAGAGAACTACCAGTAACTTTGTATGCCATTTGGTTTTCTAGTGTGTACCGTTCTATTGTATTAGTATGACAGAATCACTAAGGTTGAAAAAGACCTCTAAGACGATCTAGTCTAACCATCAGCCCATCATACCATGCCCACCTCTTTTTGGGTGACTGTAGAGAGCGATGAGGTCTCCCCCGAGTCCCACTTCTCCAGACTGAACAATCCCAGTTCCCTCAGCCGCTCCCCATCAGACCTGTGCTCCAGACCCTTCACAGCTTCACTGCCCTTCTCTGAGCACACTTCAGGACCTCAATGCCTTTCTTGTAGTGAAGGGCCATAATATGAATGTAAAGGCCCAATTCTTGCTTCAGATGCACAATTTAGGACAATCTTTGGACACTACAAACAGAAAATGTATTCTTTCCTCTTTGCATTTATTTTTTTAAGAGTATGTTTTTTAAGCCTTTGATCTATAACAAAAACAGGGGTTGGCCAGTAAATACATTTCCTATTGTTATTCTGTAAAGGCCTTTCATTGATTCATCCTTCTTCTGACTCATATAATTGATGCTATAGAAGTAGGTTTTGAAAAGCAGAAGAAGCAGTCATCTTAAATAAGAGATAATCCTACTCCTACTCTTTCCCTGTACAATACTTGGCACATTTGACTAAACTGTTCAAAACAAAAGAGGAAAGAAAAAAAAAACCTGAAACTTTTCTTTGCTGTGGTATCGGATAATCATTAGAAATAGGTTTACAATGATTTTGATCTCAGCACATGCAAGCAAATTCTCTCCGTGTGCGAACAACACAGTGGGAGACTATCCTTAAATACCACAGAAATCACCAGCTATGCTGGCCAAAGTTGTTTTACCATTTCTCCTTACAATAAAGAAGGAACTAAAACCACAGGCCTGCTATCTGTGGAGGAGAATCACTGAGGACCAGTCTAAGAAGCATGAGAATCACCTGTCTTTATTAACACCCAAACAGACAGCTATTTCCATTCTTCATAAATAAATTAAAACACAAAGAAACAACAACAACAACAAAAACCCACTGAACAAACTTCCAAAGGCTCTTATTCTATCCTAGAGGAGCTGCTATGGTGGCGTGTACAGTGCAGGGAAAATGATTTCAGATGCCAGAGCCAAACAACACATGGTATTTCTCCATTCTTTTAGTTCCATCTCCAAGGTAAACAGATATGGAAAAGGAAGTCAAGAACTAAATCATAATAGAGATAATATTGTCTCACATTCTGTGAGCATTAGGGCAGATCAAAAGCAAACAAACAAACAAAAAAATCACCATCATGTTCCATTAGCATTATCAGACACAAAGTAAGAAAACAAAGTACAAGATTTGGCTGTGATTGTTACTTATACATCAACAAAAATCCACAGCCTCTGGCTTGCAGTCAGTATTATTTAGCCTAGCGGACCAAATATGAATGTCCACTGCACCCATCAAATCTGCTGAGATCTCTTCTTGTGTTTTCCTTGTCCTTTCAAACTTCTTTGGAAACTCACAGCGGCCCAAAGGACTGAACGTACAGCCTGAAATACTCACAAGCATGGATTTTCTGATAGGTGCCCTATATAAATCTCAAATCCACCTACTGACAGAGATCTTCCTGGTGATCACGATGAGGTACTTCTGCAGAACAGAAACATGTTCATTCTTGTGTATTCACTCTGTGGTTTGCGGTGGCTTCTCACACTCTGCTTGCCACCACCACAGTCTCTGCTTTTTGCCCTATTTACCCACATTCCTTCCTATCTGGAAGGTCAAGTAGGAAAGGGCAGTCAAAATTATATTTAAAGTTAACAAACAAGAGATCCCCTGGGGGAAGAAAACACCTACAGTAAAATAATGTTGAACGTTGTGTGTTGTGGTGAATATGCCTATTTTTATTTCATATCATGAAAACAAAACAAGTAGGAGACACATTCTTGGATTAAAACGAGTTACCTGACTAACAATAGCAACTCCCTAACATTCATTTTACCACTCTTCATCTCCTAAATGTTGGACAAACCTAAAGCTTTTCCTGATACCAAAGCCGCTCAGGTTACACAACTGTGAAGTAACTTAGGACTATTTTAAGAATAACACAGAATCACCTTCAGAAATTTCAAAGGTAAACAAAATCACGCAAGCAAAAGCTACTGAATCTTTTGATATGATAATTCAAAGCATAGCTGAGGACAATTCACCTCTCTGGAAAGTTACATAACTACAGAATACTCTGAGTCGAAAGGGAGCTACAAGAATCACGGAGTCCAACCCCAATCTCCACACAGGACCATCCAAAATCCAAACCTTATGTCTGAGAGTGCTGTCCAGACACTCCTTCAACTCCGGTACTGGGGGCCGTGCCCACAGCCCTGGGCAGCCCGTTCCATGCCCACCGCCCTGTGGTGCAGCCCCTGTCCCTAACCCCCAGCTGCCCCTCCCCTGACACAGCTCCATGCCGTTCCCTCGGGCCCTGTCGCTGTCACACAGAGCAGAGCTCAGCGCTGCCCCTCCGCTCCCTGTGAGGAGCTGCAGCCGCC